>JAOSLQ010056104.1:0-17905 GCA_025629905.1 Lorius lory | reverse complement strand
CCCATGGCGGGGGGGTTGGAACTAGATGATCTTAAAGGTCCTTTCCAACCCTAACTATTCTATGATTCTATGATCTTTCAGTAGTCTGAGGTTTAGGCAAAAGCTGTATCCTCACCTTTGTGTTCATTATCCCATGATGGACTTCCATTAATTCGTATGATGAAATTTAAACTAAATGCCATCAGTACTTAGAGGTGATACAGCTAGACCATCGTGTGCTAGACACACTGCACTGGTACACATTCACATGAAGAAGGGCTAACGTTACTATAACCCAATGTAAATCTAGACCTGGTGCTAGACACACCTTCACAAATAAAGGCATCACCCATTTTGCTGATAATGTTCCAAAGCTGGGCTTTGGCTGGTTGCTCTTGTTTTCAAAACAACGCACCAACAGAGTGATTTACCTTTGTGACCTATGTTTTGAGTAACACATGAATAGTATTGAAGGAATATTGTCATAAGGGGAGTTGGTCTGGCTATGGTCTGGCCTACAGCCTTTTGCTTGGAATAGTTCCTGTCCCTCCTGCCCCACCCTGTCCCAGCAGAAGATGGCTGTCATCTCCTCAGTTAAACTGGGAAGACTGAATTATCACTACCCTTTGATGTGGGTGCTGCCTTAGTCATCTCTGGTGTTGAATCCATGCCTTTACAATGAAACTTCTACAAAAGGAAAAATAAAAAAAAAACCCACAATTAAAGCAAGGAACAAATCTCAGTAATTCACTTCCATGCAGTCAACATCTATCTTTCAATGGGAAACACTGTCTACAATTGCAGGGACACCCACCTGTCCTTGGGCTATGCAAATGTTGGAAGAAAAGATTAGTCCAATCTCCTGTACACAAGGCTCTTATTTAATCCAGGATGTGGCTGATACCATTCACATTGCATTTACATAATGCTGGAAGCAAAGGGTGAGGAAACCCAGCTGCTGTGTGTGCTTTCTCTCTCTTTCTTGTACATAAACTATTACATGAGATAACTGACTAAATTTTCAAACACTTTAAAGGGCTTTAGGTGCCTGCTTCTTTTTTTGTTATTGTTATGATTTTTAAGCGTAAGAGATTTCAAACAGCAAACATTTTCACACAAATTTCACATCTTCCTAACTCCACAACTTTCGATATTTTACTTGAGATGAGGAGCAGGAAGAGGGAAGGATTTCAGCTGGATGCAACGTGAAGTTTAGATGCTGTGGACCCAAATATGGTATTCAAAGTCATTGAAGGTTGCATGAAGATACCTGGTTTGTGTGCTTAAGGACATGAATATAGTGTAAATAGAAAATCTTTTTTAAAACTACACTTGTAGGACAGGTTTCCAGAGCTGATGATCACATGTAGCTGTCATGAGCCTCCTCGAGAAATGCACATACTCAGCATCTGGAAATCAGACTACTTTTATTAATTGCTTCAGCTTCAGGTCCTGCACACTTGCGTTTTGCTCATTGTTCTGTATGTATGAGGAACACAGAACGGTAAAGCTAAGAAAGAGAAAATAAACCAAAAAGCTAAGCTAAGCTATCACTGTGGGTTTGGTTCTGTTTTTTAAACTCAAATAATTTCTAGTCAATCAGTAAATCTTTTTTATTCTTTTTTTTTTTTTTTTAGTTCAGCTGTAGTAACATCAACTCTTAAATTTCCACAAAAACACACAAAAAAATGTGTGTTAATTGAAAGGTACCCAGATGAATTTGCCTCTTACTGTCAAGAAGTGCTTAATTAAAGTAAGAAAGCTGAGATTTTGAACAACATATTCATTATGATGAAAGGGACTGACATCCTGAAGGGATGGAATGACACCAGAGAAAAGGCGTCTCTTTTGTCTGACAATTATTTGTTCAAAACAGGATGACTCAAGGCATGAGCCACAATAAAAACTGACAATACAGAGGAAGATGTTCTACTTCCTCATTGGCTACTGAGTTAATCTTTCAGTGTCTAGAAAAAGATGGAGCTTTTATCCTGTGGCACTTGCTGTTGGATCGATGCTGTCTTTAGAGAATGACTTACCACTGTCAATTACTGTTCCAGTCCCTGCAAAAATTCCATCCCACAGACAAAACGACCAGCAGCAATATTTGTTTCTTCACCACCAGCTGGTTAAGCAGGTCTGGGTCAGCCTAACTTTGGACATAAACATCCATTTGCCATTCAATAATTTGTATTCAAAAATCAAGGTCACGGTCTCTGTGTAAACTTGCAGGAGATATATGTTATAAAAGGCTTATCTTTCTCCTGTTGTGCATGAGATCTGGGAGTTGTGCAGTCAGAGCTGCGTACCTGTGATGGGTCCTGTTTATCATGGTTAAACAGGGCTACCCATCTGGCCGGGGTTGGTAGCCGTGCCCATATTCTGATCATTGCTAATACTACAAGCCATAAGCAACTAATAAACTGCAGTTCTGAAGCAGTTTGAACAACAAACCAAGAGGGAAACCCTGACTCTTTCAAAGCAAAGGAGAGGAAAGGAGGCATTTTGGAACCTCTGGTATTCAAGCACAGCTTAATCTATGTATTACAAGTTGGCACGTCTCAGCCAGGTATCCTGTGCAGTAATTTTTTACCTGCAGACATGACTCTTGAAGAAAATTCTCCACATCACTCTGCTCTTGCCTAGCACCAACAGACAATGGAGGTTTCTTCTGAAAAGCATCCAATTTCTCCTTGCAGACAGAGGTAATGTATAGGTTGCTTTTACTGCTGTTTGTGGTCACTTTCCTTCTAGCCTTAGTCAGAGCTTGTCCACTCCATTTGTAATTGGGTTTTGCTGCTGGAGTAGTTTTCTCTTTTTCTAATGAGCCAGGTCAGTTCCTAAAAGCTGCGTGGCTGCCTGTGCTGGCACAAGGGGAAACTGCAGGAGTGTGCAGTCAGCAGTAGGAAGAGGAAAGATGGGAAAGAGAAGTAATACTGTACTGTATTATTACCTAGCTTTTCTAGAACTTTCTACTCTCCCCTAGTCTTGGTTACCTTAAATAATTCTGTTTAACCCAGACAGTTTTGCTGCTTTGATGAGAAAGGGACTTTTATTTTCTAACTAGTAACCTTCTCAATGCTTTCCCAGCCTGTGGATTTCAGCCCTTTCTTAACAGCTTCTAATGAGGCAGTTAAAAAAAAAACTGTTTAGAAAATTTCACTTCTTTATCCTGAATGGTTTATTTCATCCCTCCTTAGCCTATGATGCTCAGCCTTACACCACTGAAGTCAGACTCTGCTGTTTTATATCAGTTGGGAGCCTAGCAGCCAAGAATCTGCTTCACTAGTCTTGCTAAGAAATTTACTTCAGAAGCATGATTTGTAAAGGCAGGACTATTTTACCCCTATGATACTGTTCACATCACAATGCTGTGTAATTCCATCTCCAATGATTCGCCCCACAATATTTTCTTCTAACAGTTTTTCCTAGCAGAGTACGATAACATGGGCAACTCTCTAGACAAGCAGCTGTTCTGAATGATAAAGAGCATAATTTTTGTCCCCAGCATGGTTATTTTATTTCTTGGTTCCTTAGGAACTCCCAGCTAAATGTCATCCAGTCCTGGCAAACATTCACCAATTCCTACAGGTTTTGTACCACATTTGTTCTTAATGCCTTTCCCTATGACAATGGTCCATCAGCAGACAAACATAAGCATATCTTTTCCCTTGTTGTGAAGGCCACAGCAAAATGCTCATTTTGCCACTGCCTTTTGATGTTCTTCCTTTGACCGAAAATGTGTACTTCGGATTATATTTATTTTTCCTTAGAGGACAGAATAAGGAAATAACAAACATAATCTCCAGAGGAAGAGTCCCTCTCTCTGTTTCCATCCTGTGAGGACAGTGCCAGGGAGAGAGGGAACTACAGTCCTGGCTATGGGTATACAACAAATGCCAACAATTCAGATTATCATTTGATGTAATTTATGATCAGGCAGCCCCCATGTATTCCCACTCAGAATCAAAGGCTTGTTATGCAAGCTACTGCCAAACAATTAACCAAGAGAAGCAGACGCTTACACAGAGCCTATTCATACCTAGAGAGCTTATGTAATTTCTGGCATTTCCTGTTTCCAGCTGGACTATAAACAATGTTAAACATTTATATCTTCAAAGTTTTAATTGCTCTCTGTAGGAATCCCAATGAGATATGTGCTATACCTATTATTATCCATGTTTATGAGGAGCAGGAGGCAGGAATGGTGAGTTGTATAAACACCAATGAGAAGTTTCTGGCATCTACCTGTAAAAGAGGCCATTGGATCTTCTCTCAACTTATGCTTTCTCCCAGCTGCATCACCTATTCCACCTGAACTGTGAAATGAATGAAGGATGTAATCACATTTTGACGGGGTAAATATTCATTCACATGTGTGCTAAAGAGAGACCTTCCACCTACAGATTATCTGGAATCTCATTGCAACCAAATGCATTCAAGATGCCCTTCCCTTTCCCTACATTCTTGCCCGATATTTGTGACAGCATACCTGCTGCATGGGAATAATGACAACTTTATAAGGAGGCTGCCTGTGGACTGAGTCTGGTGTGCCTGTTCTGCTTGGAGATACACACCTGCAGATATCAAGCACTCCCAAGAGTTTTCCTTCTAGAAGCAGCAGCAGAGTTGTGACCAAAGAGACTCTAGGCAGGTGTGCAAAGTGGTGGGGAAAGGGTGGGTGAGTTTTAAAAGTGCCCATGTCAAGAGCACACCACTGAATTTACCAAAACAGATCAAAAGCATGGATCTGGGGCCTTAGAAAGACAACAAAATCCTGGACTGAAGTTGGGTGAGTGCCCAAATGCAAAGTGTGTTACTTTACAGTTGAAAAGCCTGTTAGCCCATCTGTTGGTCTATGTATCCTCGTGGTGCCCTATGGGACAACAAGTTCAAGAAGTCACATGCTGCAGATATGTGTGTTTTCGTTAATAACTTCTGAATGCACAGTCCAATTACAGTCAAATTTGACAGAGAAAGAAATTACAAAGATATAGAATTCCTTCACATTTTAGGAAAACAGGCGAATGGGTGGCAGAGTAACTTTTATCAGCACACTCACTAAGGGAAAGGCTGCACTAAACATTGATTAACAGCACAGGACACACATGGGACAGAGATACTACTGGTTCCCCAACCACTGGAAAGCTCTAGACAGAGCTATACTTAACAGACCGGAAAAACTGACTCTGCAGTCTGTTTACTGGTATTTAATAAGAAGTGAGTTGGCAAATCAGCTTTGATATAACTGTAAAAAAAAAATCAAGCAACTATAAGATGCACATCCAAAGCAACCAGGATTTATGAATTCTGCTACTTCTGGAACTAATTTATTTTGATTAAAGAAACAAAATCTAAAGGGGGCAGCATCACATGTTCACATTGTTATACCTATTCAGAAAACCACCACAATTCAATGTATACAAGCACCAGCAGTTAACCCACCCTTGATCACCTTTATATTCTTAAGAATTAAAGCTTTAAAAAGACCTAAGCATCTTAGGAACAAAAGTTACTGGAATGCCCTGAATTTCATCACTTTTCAATCTTTGGTTTCCTGAGTACACCTAAAGGCATTTTTAAAAGTGTTTGAGACTTACATGAACATAAAAAGGCCTGTGTTGTGTTCCTTGCATGGAGCCTTGGAAATCAAAGGCCTAAAATAAAACGTTATCCAAACACCGTAATGTGAGTCTAAGAGTCTCTGATGAACTTTTCAAAAGATTATTTCTTCTGATTATAATGAGACAATTAATGAGAAAAAGTAGTCGTAATTTGTGAGTCAGCACATGTTCGACATTTTAATCCATCTATATCTGTGATGCTTTTGCCATCCAACAGCTCTGCAGTATGATGTGAGAGAAAAAAATATGCAGAATAATTAAGGCCTTAAATAAGCTTTCCATATTTTAAGTTTGAGTTCCTAAGAAAATCTAGCTAATACTAAATCACTGGCTATCCATCTGCTTATTTCTACTGGGATGAAACTCTAAAGATGAGCTGGTGGACTTGTGGTCTAAGTAAGTCCTTAAGTATAAAGTATACAGGATGGCCTAAGTGGCAAGAAGAATAGTGCAGTCTGCCCATAAAATGTTCACACTGTTTTCTCAAAGAGCACACTTATTTAATACTCACACATCTGCAGTGAGGGAAGGAGAGGAATGTGTGTATTCACTTGTCATGCACATGCTGACTCTACTGAGTTGAATATAGCTTGTGATGGGCCAGCAAGCTCCACTAGAGATCTGGAGCATTACTGAGGGTTATGGAACAAGTATGCAAGGCAGAGGCAGTGAAGATCAAGGGTCAGGGCTTGAATACTGTCATTTCTGGAGCTTCAGACTTACTACCTCAGACACAGGAAACTGCAGCATCAGCAAATACATTTGCCTGCCTCTTGTTACACCTGAAGCAAGCCAAAAGGGAGGTGCAAACAAGAAGTCATATTGAGCAATACTTCTGACTCCCTCAAGTGCAGAGCTAGCTCCTCTTCTGTAAGAGAGCTGTGCTATCTGACTGTAATGTGTTTACACTGCTTTTGCATTTCGAAAGTTGAGTGCCAAGCAGCCGAAACTTTCCAGTCTTTTACCAGTTTGTGGGTGAGCTTTCCACATGTCAGGCAGGATGCGGTCACGAGGAAGCTGGAGGAGAGGGAGAGAACTTTCTCAAAAAGCTGACTTTTGCACTTTTTAGATTCAGCCTGAGCAGGGAGTGGAGGCTTTATTCTGTGCAGTGATGCTGACACTGCCAAACTGAAAATACCTCATGATAACTTGGCCAAAGTGCTGTCATGAAAGTTCTTGAGCATGATCTCGTTCATGGCCTCTTCAGGTTTTTAATTTCCCAAGGGAGGCATAAGAGGTATAAAAATATAACTTGTCCTGTGCACATCTAAGTAGTACAAAAAAATCCACAAAGCGAAGAAGCTTTACGAAGGAAGCTCTACAGTCCTAATCAGCCCCATACAGGTACTCAATAAAGCATGTTCTCTAGTCTCTGTTTGAGCAATCTGAAAAAGTAAAATCTGCCAGCCAGGGGCTATCAAACGTTGTTTGTCAGAGCATCAGTGATGACCTGAACAACAGAGAGAATTAATGAGGAAACATTAACCTGTGTATGGAACTAAGACACAAGGAGATTTTGTACTCACTATAATGCTGCGGTTCAGACACAAAATTTATCTCAGTTTCCTTACTTGACCCTTTAAACTGACTGTTTAAATTTACTAAATTGACCGTTTAAATTGACTAAATTCTAGTGTGTGCTGTCCCTGCCCATGGCAAGGGGTTGGAAGCAGGTGATCTGAAGATCCTTTCCAACCCAAACCATTCTATGATTCTACGATTGTAAGACTGGCTTTGGTAATATACTGTAATCAGGAACTGGGAGTCACTGCGTTCTTCCTTGAATTCCTTCCTGGTGGGATTTATATAGATTGATATGCTGTGTTCACAGAATAGCTTAACACTGGAGAGAATTTTTATCCCAAGACAGTGCTGGTGTTAACCTGCTGACATGAGTTTGATTTGGTAGTTCTATTACTTTAATCTTGAGTAAGTATTATCAAAACGAGTATAGCCTGGAAGAAATGTTTTCTTGATTTTATCATCGTTTATCAATCATTTGCACAAAATTGGTCCTTTTTTAATGTAACCAGTATGAGTCAAGACACAATAGGCACTTGTAGAGGACATCAGGGATTTCATATAAAAGCCTCACCAGCACCCTTGAATAGTCTCAGGATCTTACTTTGTCTTGTAAGAAATGCTAGCTGTATCATTAATGTTTATGATTAAGGGGGAATATAACTCCAAAGAAATGATTTAATGTCTAAGAATAACAACTAGGTGTGCCATGACATAATATACACTTCAGCTCCCCCTGATTACACCATTGGCAAAGGGTGGGGGAAAAAAGACATATTCCTCCTAGGTAGATGCAAACTTCAAAGGCAGTAAGAGCCTGTCAACCTGCTAATCTCAAGTGGTACCAGAATTTGAACTGTCAGGAAGCACTAAATACTTCCCCAATAAATGTTTTTCCTCAGTAGACATAATACCATTGAAAACAGAATACCCCATATTAAAAAACAAACAAACCAACCAAAACAACCTAGCGCACTATTGTTCAGCACAATGTAAAGTGAACTCCAAGCTTGCCATCTCACTCTTTTACTTACATTAGTGATTATATTCCACTATACAGTGAGCACAATAGGAAGATTATCTGTTGAAGTGTGATGACATCCTTGGAAGGGTCCTTAGGAGCTCTTAAGTCCAACCTCCTATTCAGAACAGGCTTAACCAAGAAAGCAAACCAGAATATATGACAACAGATGGGGAAACTGGCCCAAGTAACTCTTGAGTTAATGTGCCTTTTAAAGTCAACACAGCAGTACATTAAGCTGGAGTGATACCTGATAATGAGGAAGAGGGCTTTCTTCAGCTGTAACAGAAGTATGTAGAAAGAGTCGTACCAGTCTTGTAGCAGCAGTTGCACATAGAAGGCATTAGGAATGGGAAGTGGAAGAATAAGGAAGTATTCTCCTTAGCTTGATGGAAAGCAAGAGAGTTTGCTGGTTTGCATGGTATGGCCTGTGAAAGGGCATGTGTTGGCCCAATAAAACGGGAAGCAGTGAAATTTGCTGAGTTTTGGTTACTGAGGTAGTAACTTACAGAAAAGGGGCAAAGAAATTTTGTGCCATTCTTGCCTCAGACTAAGTCAGTAAGAAAAATTCACTGAAGAAAGTCATGCTGTGATGAGTTATCCCAAAACCTCACCTGTGGGATATGTATTTTTCATCCAACTGAGAAATTAAATTCAAGACAACATCTAAATTCTTGGTTTTCTCCTGACCTCTTCCCAAAGACAGATTTATAAAAAATTAGCAAGGTTGGTATAAGACAGGGTGACATGGACAATTAAAGTAAAAGCCAAGTTGTTCTAGAGAAACAAACGAGTAGAACTACAGATGAACACAGGTGGGTGAGTCAACCTGGCACTTTTGTGGATGCCACAGTTTCATCATTATCTTCTCTGCCGTATCTGTCATATTCCACCCCCACAAAAATTAGTAACGAAACGATGAAAGAAGCTATCCAAGAATATACCAAATGAATGTCTGATCCAAAAGTCAAATATTTGATGTCAACTTCAGTAAACTGTTACTTTCCATGAGGTTGGATTTAGTGTTGTTTGTAACCAGGAACACTCATCATAGAATAGGCTCAAGAAGAGGAGAGAAACCATGTCAGAATCTCAGCCTCTGTGATTATTCTTACCATTACTAGAAAAGAAAGTCTCAGAGAGCAACAGAAATCATGTGTACAAGTTTGCTAACTGGACTTGGTTGGACTCAGAAGCCTTTAATTTCTCTCAAAACAACTCCTGTATCAGTGAACCTAATAATATGTGAACCTAAGTAAAGATTTTGGGTAAGGCTTCTGCCTCCTTCTATAGGAATGGTGCCTGTGACTTCACAAAACCATCCTCTATCCCCTATGTTGACAGCCTGTGTTTTATAACAACCAGAAGATGTCTGTTTCACGTGACAGGATGAACAGCCAGATAATCCTGTAACGCAGAACACCTTCCATCTCACTTGGAAGGCATCCTCTAAATGCAGATAACAGCTATTTATCCTACAATGTTCTCCTATTCATTTGGCAGCAAAAGCTCTGTGAGAATTGAGTAATCCGTGCTTTCTGCAGGCCTTTGCTGAACTCTAGTAACCCTTCTGCCTGCCTTTACTCACTTCTCACAGACCATACAGGCAGGTTCAAAAATTCCCTTGTGGGCTGGCACTGCTCAGAGGCACAATTTTGCAAACAGTTGTTGATCTGGGTGTCTTCCATTGCACTAGAATAACCCCAGGACCAGGACAAAAACACCCATTGATAAACGCCTTCCCAGAGAGGCTACATACACAACAATAGCATATGTTCTGCATTTAATTATGATTTTGCAAACATGCATTGGTAGTAAACACATCAGCTAAGCAAGCACAGGCAATGTGGGAGTCCTGTTAAAGAAAGAACATCTACTGAAAGTTGTACCTACTGACTTAGTGCTTGCCTGCAGTCAATTACTTGCAGGGGATGTTGGGACATGTTAAATTAGTGATTTCTGTTTGTGTTTGATTGTTGGTTTTTTAATTGCCATTATTCAAATACTATCTAAATGAAATACTATCTTTTTTTGTTGTTTTTTTTTTGTCAAGTATGCAAATTGGGCACAGTAGGAGGCAAGAGGCAGTAGCAGTGTAACTCAGATTCAACTCCAATGCTTTTAGCAGTTAGACAAAATTCACTCAGTACAATTACAGCAAGAAATGGTTCAGCCAGGTCTGCTGTGGAGGTTAGAGCAGCCAATACACCAAGCAGCTGAAAGACTTGTACTCGCATGACCTTTGTTAAAAATATGTGATATTATATGTATGAATATATATAGGCATATTTCTGCATATGTAACCGTGCTTTTGAACACAGAAATATCACCAAAATGTGATAAAGACAGCCTAAAAGGAATTCCCATGAAACTCAGAGGATCATGGCATAATCTAGATTGGAGGTGACCAGCCCAACCTCCTGCTCAAAGAAGGGTCAGCATCAGAGATCAGAGAGAGCGCTCAGTGCTTTGTCCAGTCACATTCTGAAATCCCCCAAGGATGGAGATGGCAAAGTCTCCTGAGTAGCTTGCTCCATTAGCTTGGCTGTGCTCATGATGGTATAGTTTCTCCTTATATCAATCTAGACTCTTCCTGTTTCCACTTAAGCTTGTTTACTTTCCACTTATGCTTGTTTCCTGCCCTTCTGCCATGTACTGCTGTCATCTCATTCAAACTGCAAAAACCAACCACTAGGATTCTGACATTAAACCTTTATCAATTTGCAGACTCTTTTTCCATTTAAAATACAGATCTCTGTATGGTAAATTTAGGCCTTCTGAACAGGTAGTGATTTTCTACAGTCTCCTGACAAGTTGTTGAGGGCCACCAGGTGGAAAGCAGTCAAGATACATTCACAGCAGAACAGTAGAGAACCAGTCTAAGTGGAAAGATGAGATTTGGCAGCAGATGTCTAGCCATGGAGAAACCTTAACGTTGCCGATGCAGTAATTTTATTCAGGTGGAGAGGAAAAAGGTATAATAGAGGGAACATCATCTCTATTCACTAATCAGAAAGCTGGCACCCATGCTGCTGTAAATCAGCTGAGCTCCAGTTCATTCAGTGGAGATACATGCCTCTCACTCCACCTCAGCATTAGGCCTGAAGTATCTTATTCCCTAAGGAATTATTCCTTGTCTCATTCTGTGTACCATCTTCCATGTGCTGGCACATTATACAGCAGCAGAGAGTTGCTTGTTATGTCTTTACAGTGTTGCACTGCATGGTAATTCATTGCTCATTGACACATCAGAAATTTTTTTAATGATGTATCTCTGTTGCTCTGAAATAGGGTGAACTCTGAATATTAAGTTTTTTTACATTCAGCATTCATTTAGATCAAGCGGCAAATACAACATCCTCATAGCATTGTTGAAACTTTTGCCACAATCCTGATGCTTGAAGAAAAATATCATTATTCATTTTTCCTTCTTTAGCACAAGTCAAAGGTGGAAAAGTTATTATGAAGACAGACAGTTCTGACAAAAAGTTTGTAGGATGCTAGAAGAAGTACCGGCAGTCTATTTGTTCCACTGTATAGTGAGACTGAATTCTACATTAAACAGCTCTTACTTGTTTGCAGAACGGAAGTTAAAAAGTGGAAGGGTGATGTTCAGGTTTAAAATAAGACTGATCCCAGGGATATGGTAGTGTGTATTTACATTCTAAGTAAGTCAAGCTGAATTTTCAATCTGATGCAATTCAACTGAATGAGAAATCATTCCATGATATTGCTCTAGATCTTTAATTACATCCCCTGTCTAGGCAGGTACTTAAGTACATACTAAACTCTCACTTCAACAGGATCATTGACATGCTTCCAAATTAAGACAGATGTTTGACTGTGCGTCTTGCTTAATCATAGCAGAGCTTGATTAGTTTCTAAGTCAAACCAAGTAAAGGTTGACACAGATTAAAAGGAATTTAGGTGCAATATCCCATGCCAGGGCAGATAAAGCACAAGGGTTAAATAAAAGCACGACACAATGTGATTCACATCATATTGATTTTTAATGAGGCTGTTGGGTAGATCATTCATTGATGTATATCAGCATAACACCATCAAAAGAGACAATAAAATGCTGATATGCAATTGCTCGGATTTACAGCAGAACAATAGGATGGCAAAGAGGAGCACAGAGGTCCAGTATCCCAAGGCTGCACACCAACTCTTACCTCTGACTCCTCATGCCAATGCAGTGCAATTGCAATACAATCTTCAATACTTCAGTGACTGTTAACAAATTCTCTGCATAACAAATGACAAACATGAACTACATTTCCTGTTGTGCTAGTGCTCCCGGTGTAGCCTTTCCTCATTCATCAGTTTAATATCCCGATCAATCTGCTGGACAACAAATGAGATCCAAGTACCTAGTGATGTCTTAGCTAATACAGAGTCAAGACATGCAATTTACATCTGTGTAATCTGGCTAAACCACACTGTATTTTTTTTTCCATGGAGTCTCATGGATTCTGCCCATTCCAGATTTCGGATTTCCAGTGTCTTCTTTTGAGATGCTTTAGCCTACTAGTGAAGAAAACATACCTTTTTTTATAAATATAAAAGCTAGGAAGAAAATCTATTGATTGCACCAAGCTGTTTCTGCTCGAATTTCCTAAAATAGTTCTCTTTCAAGCAGAAGCCAGGTTCAGAAAACCTCAGCTTTCTTAAAAAAATTAAGCAGTCATAATTTTTCTTTTTAAAGATCTTTAGATCAGAAACAATTAGCTTTAATTCTAACTCACTTTAGGTTTCAGCCATAACCATTTATAACACTGTAAATATTAAAGCACATCATCAGCATTATAAACCATTTGATATAACATTATCAACTGTTTTTTCATCATTTTACAATTAATCAAAAGAATGCATAATTACTGTATAATCAATAAAAGTAAGTAATAAATTAATTCCATGCTTACACTACTGGCTTTATCTCAAGTATTCCAATCCCACTGTGATCATATTTGCAATGTGAAATTTGTGTTTTTTTTTAGGAAGCCAGTAAATAAAAATGCTTAGAGAAAATGCTAAGGAAAAAGATACTAGAATGTCGCTGTAAGTGACAAACCTGATAGTTCTTTTATGAACTGTCTCTCCAACACTAAAAAAGTATAAGCTAGTTATAGAGCCTTGGGATGTATGTGAAACTTATCTGGTGAATGACACAAAAAATATATCAGTTTATATCATGAATAAAAAGGGAAAGTGAAGCTCATGCTAAAGCTACATGATATACAGATAATATGCTTTAACCACCCTGCTCTTTTGTTGTAAACCACACTGCAATTGTTGTAAACAGGAGTCATCACTGACTGTAAAGGAGTACAAAAGCAGGAAAAAACGCATTTTTAGTATAGCTGATGCTTGGTGCTTACATTCATGAAACATTCATAAAAACAAGGGCTTAAGAAAATCTCCTGAAACACCATACCTGGACAAACTGGCAGAGTCAGAAATATTTTAAATTACACACTATAACCAACAGGAGTTAGGCTCTGAGAAGGAGGTAATCTCCTGTTAAGTCTTGTGTGTGGGGGCCTCCATATGCATTTTCTTCACTGACAATTCAAAAGAGGAGTTGCCCCAGAGAGGCAGCAAAGAGTCCTGAGTCACCTTAAAGAAGTGAAACCATTTTAACATTCCTCCTGCTTAATCTGCCTGCTATTACATGGTGTTCCTCTTCCCACATGCACACAGAATCGCCATAGTTTTAACACCAAATAGAAAGCCTAATTGTATGGAATAGTTATTTTTAGGAAACATAAATATATGTAGTTAAACACAAATAAAAAAGGGCATGCCCCTTGTCTCTAACAAAGGTGAAAAATAATAGCCCAGTTTTCTCCTCCTTTCCACTGCTGGTGTAGGAATTGTTAATAAACACGCAGCCTTCTTTGTAGATTCAGATGAGACAGAAGCAGTTTATTTCTATAGCTACAGGTAAGAATGCAAAGCAACAGAGTTCAGCTTTCTATGTACATGAACTCTCTAAGAAAGTATTAAAGTCTATATAAATTTAGTACACATATAATTGCTCCATGAAGGGACCTGATATGGCAGAGGAGCATTTGCAGAGAACAGAACTTTGAGCAGATGTACCCTTCTGGGCCTGATAACTCAGTATCTGCAGCCATGCAGCCTTGACATACCTCCTCTGTTCAGCCAGTCTATCTTTTGCTTGTGATGCTGTTGTGCCCTTCGCTGTTTTCAGGCCTAGCAAGAATTCCACACAACTTATATGAAAATAACAATGTTTCGGGGGTAAATAGATATTTAACTTGCTCCTCCTGTTGCCAACTGGCTTATCAAGATTTACCAATAATTCAAGCCTCTCAGATTATTTTCCTGCCATGTGATATCCAAAGAAGTAGAGGATTTATTGCCTGAGATGATACTGATGGAGTACAATAGAACATTGTTCTTTATTAAATCCTTCTTTATTTTTCTTCTCTGGTTTTGTGTTTATACAAGCTATTCCCCATCTGATCTGCTCCAGAGACCACTCACCCCAATGCCATGAGACAATCAGGTGTATGGAGCTTGCAGGCTAGCACAGTACTGTCCTCTTCACATTTGGCAATCATTTCTGGCATCGCCAGTTATCTTCTCTCTAACCTGATTTTGTTAAATAACTTGCTAAGCTAGCAAAGCTAAACTAAAAACCACATGATCCTCCAGCATGATCATCTGCTAAAAATACTTTCTCTGAAAGTAGATAAAAACATAATTAAAATGCTCTTCAGGGAGGCATTTTCTGCATCATTGTTAATTCAAGGTTTGTGGTAGTCTTAAAATATTTGACACTTTAAAATTGAGTTTTGGGGTACTAACAAAGCTTGTCATAATACTTATTGACTAAAGCCATAATCTGCTCTTGTATTTTCCCTCACAATTAGGCAAAATTTAAAAGTTCCCAGGCCTAACTCAGGGCTGCTATTCTTCCTGCACCGTGAAAGGACAGGGTGGCACCTGTCCTTTACTTTAGTTCAAAACGGCACCAAGAAAAAAAGTTGTCAGCCTTTGGAATCACCTCTTTGGCACAGATTTCCTTTCCCCTGCCTAAGCCATAAGACCTGAAAGTCCCTTTCTCCCCCACCGGACTTTAATCATGCAACATTCTGTGTTGGGTTCCTTAATCTCACTAGATACCAGCCCCTCTATGCGGCTTGGCTCTAGATGAACACAAAAGAGGAACATCACTGAAGAGCTGGGATAGCACATGGGAGACTTTCTTTTCTTGATTCCAGATCAGAGCAGTTCCAAACTTGATAAGCAAACAGGTGAGGGGAGGAGGCAAAGGGACAGGGTTAACCTCAGATAGTATTAAGCAAAGCCTGCAGAAGGGCTACCCAGCCACCTGGAGTGAAGCTAACAACTTTGTACTATGAACTAAATCTGAGCTTGAAGGAAGCCTGAAGTTCAGCCCACAAACACGATATGGACAGAACCTAGAACATGACAAATCCATTGGGGGAGGCTGAGCATCATTGCAGGACTCACTGTCATACATGGATGACTTCACCTTCTAAGAGCATTAAAGGTGGCAGTGTCCAGGTATTAAAGCTTGAATGAAAATGTGTCTGTTGAAGACTGTCTCTCCTAGCAGGCAGGAAACAGAACCAGCACATCCCAAGCAGTTCCCACCCTCCTACTTGCACACACTCAGATACCCCATTTTAACTTCAGTAGCCAAGCAATGCCACTTGCCTGCTAGAGAGCACAGCAACAACCTAAGGAGCAGCAGCTGGAAAGTTTTACCAGTGCAATGCTCTACTGGTTCTACCTGGATTTATCTGCAAGGTGATCAGAGCAAAGAGTTAAACTCTGCTGTCTTCAGGAATTAAAATGACTGCCTTACTGCTTCACCTCAGTGTGTAAAGGCCAGCACATTGGGAAGCAGCAGCTCCCAGTGAAGGAGATGCTTATCAAGCTTCCAGATGATAGCTGGAGCTGCAAACAGAGTAGCTGTGGCTTAGCAGGAGAACCAGGCTGTCTTCAGCTACTCTGGGGGGCTACAACATCCTGCTTTATCTATAAAAATAGAAGGTAAACCCTCAAGTGGTGTAAATCTGCATGGTGTCAGCAACTCCAGAGTATTGGTGCAACTTTATATAAAAGGAGTAATCTTGTTTTGGCAAATGCCCGTAAAGGTGTTAGGGCAGTGTTGATCACTTTGTTCTCCATTTGTGCAACTCCATCCACTGTGGTACTCTGGCCTACATGTGGCCCCTAAGCTGCTAGGGCAACTAGTAACAGTAGTAATAGTTGGTTCTCACAAAACACTACGTGCAAAGGTAAATTAAATTAAATGAAAAATTACAGCTTTGCTACTCTCTTTGTGCTATAAGATCCACATTATGCCCTACAGAGCAAGGAGTATTGGCAAAGCTATCAAACTTCAGCCAGAAAATACTATATTGATACTGTTACTCAGCTTTTACTTCATGTTACTTTTCCTTCTGCTGTATACCAGACGGTTGATGTAGCTTAGATGGCCTCAATTGAGCTTTATGCTCTCTGGAAATCTGAGTTCATTTGGAAAACTAAGAGAGATAACCCAGACTCTCTTTTATATGTTTTTAATCCAGCATGCAAAAGGTTAATGATCTCTTGAAATACATGTCTGTATATGTGATTTTCATACCTTTTTTTCCTTAACTTTTACCCAGCGCAGATCTCTATTTAAGCATTTATGCCAGCACAAGAGAGGGTCAGGCAGGAAACAGAAAACAGAGAGAGGAGGGAGAATACCAGAACTGGGGCCTGGGAAGGGGAAGGAACCTTGCAGTATCATAGAAGTTGAACTGCTTATGGAATAGTTTTGGGGTATTTTGCTGACACCAGTCTCACAGTGTTTGTGCTATACTAGCCTAAGATGCATCATACCAAACTCTACACCATAAAGCCATCAAAATACGGAAATACATTGCCATGCACAGAAAATTCTGGTATTTCAGAATCATTTTCTTCCCAAATAGCAACAGTATTGCTAGACTATTTTCTTAAAGAAAATCTGAAAAGAATCCTTTCTGGAATTACCCATATCTGACTAGGTTGACATCCTCTGTTTAATCTCTGTCATCTGACATAATATACATTGCAGCATTGCTGTTAAACAACGTTTGAAATGTCAAAATATTAAAGAGTCTTAAATCATCCACCCCCCCCCCCAACATTTCATATCTTTCTGCTGATAACATTGGTTAAATGTTTCTGACTTTGCTCAACTGAGACAAAATGGACATTAAAAATTCTCTGAAGAAATTTTTATTCTGCTGTGCCTTCTACTTTTCCTAATCATTCTCAAATGCATAAAGAGGTGACAAATAGCTTTTATATGCTCTGAAACTAGAATGGAATCATTTTATGCCCTGTTCATCCAGGTGTGAAGGACAGCACAAGGGAGAAGGCCTGGACACCCTATTGTTAGAAGGGGCCAGGAAGCAGTTCACTTTTGCAACATGTGTCCACTGAAGCAGGTATTAGTCTGCTGAAATTTGAAATGGCATAGCGGTAGAAAAGGCAAATTAAAAACATGCTCATGTACTGTTTTTTGACCCTCTGTTTCCAAGTTCCATTTAATACAAGTTCAATGTTTTTCTTGTATCTGGATAGGTTGTACTCACATTTTTAAGACAGGCGTAGAATTCACGTTGCTCTGATTCTGACCAGAGTCTCTCGTGGCAGGTAAGAAACAGAATAGGCACATCCCAAGCAGTTCTCAGCTCTTAGCTGGTATTAATACCTGTTAGCC
>JAOSLQ010056103.1:9702-21479 GCA_025629905.1 Lorius lory | reverse complement strand
ATGGAATTTAGTGCTTTTGCTGTTTGGAAGCTTTTCTAATGTTTCTGTTGAAAATGTCCCATCACTCTCTCAGGCAGTGCTGGTTTTTGAGCAGGGGGGTTGTGACCTGCTCACCATGTCTGAGCAGCAGGGAACACGGCAGCCCTCGGCCAGGTTTCAGTCTGTAGTGTCATGGACCTCTTCTTCGTGTCCTTCTGTATGCTTCAGCTCTCACTCTGTGGAACATGGTGATCAAAGGCAGGGCACAGGGCTTTAAATGTGATTTCTTCTCTTAGATGTGCACGCCGCTGCTGCTCCAAGATAAAGTTAACTTGGTGGAAGATTATGTGGAAGAATACCCTGAGCTCCAGAGCAAGCTCTTGAACATCCTGGACACGTGGTGTGAACCCCATTTTAACATCAAAGACATCACAAGGTAGAAACATTTGTTGACTTTCTAAACATCTGGGGCCAAGTTGCTGTCAGAGGAGAGTATCTTCTATCTAAGATAATTCCTCAGCATAGTAGAGTGAAATATATTTACTCTTCAGCTGAGAAAGGGTAAATTCTGGAGCCTGTGCCACAGAGCCCATGAGACAGAGATGTCATTCCTATTGACAGATGCTCAGCTCCTGCCAGGACAGATGAGTGCAAAATGAAACCTGGGCAGTAGTTCTTAGCAATACAGCAATATCAAAGCTTCCTTCAGGAGGCTGTAGCAATCACACTCTCGTGCTTTGCTGCAGACAAGGGCAAGTTTCAGTATCGGTTGTACAGGTTTTGCAGGAAGATAATACTGTGATGAAGTGGCAGAAAAACAAGAGCTGCAAGTGGTTAACCTCCATGTGCTCATGAAAGTTGTGTATGTCTTAGTTTATAAACTGCTTCTTGCTAGAATAGCTCCTGTCAGTCACAGACCCAACAGCACAGTCAAGCTCACAGTGCAGATGCAATAGCTGCAGTCTTGCTTCTGGAAAAAGACAAGAGGGAGTTGCTTGCTTTCTCTTTCTTTAAAATAAGCCTCTGCACCTGCTTCAGTCACTGGCTGGGAAATGCATGTGGTTGTATTGTTGGCTTTTTGCTGTAATTTGGGAAAGGTTGGGAACTGTTCTTACCAGCACATAGCAAACCCAAATACCTCTGCTGCTAAATCTCTGCTATTTGGGAAGCAAAAATGTTCAGGAGATTCCAGAGATGTTTCTTTCAGATTTCATTTATTTGCTTACAGACAGTACCAAGGCCTGTCCAGGTACAAGCCGGAGAAATTTAACCGCAAAATGCTAAGCAAGCTGGTCTTCAGGCTCCTAGAGCGGTTTAACGTTGATCCAGGTATGCGATATTGCAACATATTGTGGACTTATCTCACCAGCAGAGAACAGATGAGGTCAATTTGTCTTCTTCCATGTTCAGCAAGAAATCTCTGCTGCAATTCATCACGGGGAGTTTCAGGGTTTAATTAATGATATTGAAAAACAACGCTGGTAAGTTATGGGAATTATCACTTTGGACTGTCAAAGAATGAAGTGCTTGTGACTAATAGACTGCTTCTGCCATGATGGGAAATAAATCTTGACCTCAGAAAGGCTCTACGTAAACACATGATGGTCAGCTTTGAGTTATGACTCCATTCCACTCACATAAGAGGCAAGTAATCATTCGTCTGGGGATCTGTTTTCTTGAGTTATGGGTCTGTCAGCTGGGAAGAGATAACCCTTGGGAAGCAGGAGCCTCACAGCCCTTTGTATTCTTCGCATAAACTAGGGGTGGTGGAAGGGAATTTTAAGGCTCTTCCAGCCTTCTGAGAGCAGTAACACATTTTACATCAGTGACTAGATCTGCTTCACTAGTAGTTACCTAATGAAATCTACTTTGTTTTGCTTTGGTTGGTTGTTAGCAGGGACTGTTGATCTTCTTTTCCTTCTCTTTGGGACCTTCCTTCAGACACCTTTAGGTGCACTGTTAGGTTTTACCCTGCAAAGCTTTCCATCAGCACCTCAAGATCTGCAATTTTCTTTTCTTGGACTGAAAGGTGTTTTCTAACCACAAATTGTGGGCTTATTACACCTGGCAGCAGCACTCTGTTGCATATTAATCTTCACATCTTCAGACTGGTGTTCAAAAGTTAGTAAGATAATTCTTACAAACCCCCATTGGAGGCTAAGTAAATATAATTAAAATTAGCACATTGGTGTAAAAGCTGAGACATATGAGGGTGATTTATTTAAAATCTAAAACCTTCCCAGGAGTTCACTTGTCTTCAGAAGTTTTCCTACTTTACAAGGTTGGTCATTCAGTAGGCTCTATTGTCTGCTATGATCTGTAAAGAGAACTGAATTGTTCCCCTTCCTTCTGACAGATGCGCCAAGGGTATGGTATTAACTGTAGGGGTGAAATGGTGGAACTGTTCATGTGCAAAATCCTGAGAAACTAGGAAAGAAAAGTTCTAGGAGAGGAGCATGTAGGTGCTCATCCCAGGTGTTCTCTGTGGATGCAGTGTCCTCAGCCTGGTGATGGTGTCCCAGACACTGCTGCTCATAATAGCCAAATCTTGCTGGTCCTCGACAACACATTCGCTGGTGGTAATGACAACACATTCCTTGAGGTAGATACAGATCCCATTCCTTCCTACACGTCCAGAGAGTGACTTATCCCATGCAAACTGCAGTGTCTACAGTGCAGGATAAGTCACTTGCTAGATAGGGCTGTCCATCTCTGCTCATGGAAGAGAGGATGCAGGCTTCTGGTTTAGACAAGATGACAGATTTGGGGCAGCTAAAACCAGTGCTGAATGACTCTCATACTCCATAGATGAAAGTAGGTGTTTATTTTTTGCATAATATCACATGTAATTCAGAGCAGAACTTCTCATTTCACCAAACTGTGGCTGTTTTATTCTCCTTTGAAGTGTTTTGGAAAGGGATGAATGCCTACAGAGGAATTTCTGCTGTAGTGCTGATCCTACTTGAACTGAACTGGGAAATGGTGACAGCTGGAATAACATGGCTTTCCTTTCTTCCCGCCTCTGTGCCTTCTCTTCTTCTGGATTTCTGGGTGTTTTCTCCATTCTTTAGTGGAAGTAAATCTGACTGCAAGGAAAGAGCCTACAGAAAGGAAGCAGGTTAGGTAAACCATACAGATGAAGGCCCCATTTCTCTGGTTCTCAGTAGCTCCACCAAAAGCTAGCAGAGAGGTAAAATTCACCCTTTGTTAACTAACCTGATTGTGGGCTTGTTCGATGCTGCAGTCTTCTGCTGCTTTCTATCTCCTCTTCACTCATGACTCCACTTGCTGATAGAGGCTGAGAGCAGCAGCACAAGAGGGAAGTGGCTTTTGGTGAGAAAGGCAGGAGGAGGATAGGGTTTCTTGATATGAGAAGGCAAACTTGTAGGTGACTCAGTTCTTGCAGTTCCAAATCTACTTTCATATTTCACTGCCCGAGCTCACTCTTACCACTCACAATAGATTTCACTGACTTCTAAGCAAAATATAGGTGTTGATCAGCCGTTAAGATTTGAAACACTCCTTGGAACTGCCAGTTTTACGTTTTGGAGCCACATGGGAGGTTGGTCCAATATAAACAGGATCTGAAACCCCAGGGAAAAAAAAACAACAAAGCATCACCTTAGATCAGTTCCACCTCTTCTTTTTCTGAACCATATTCCAGTATTCCTGTTAACACACCTGGTAAGGGGAAGATTTTCTGCCAGTTCCCAAAGGTGTCCCAGTAAATTGTGTGTGGATTCCATTTACCTGGCTTTAGTGGGGAAGTTGGGCAGAAATGGCATGGGATTGAGGAAATTGGGTTTCATAGTCTTTCCTCACCCGTGGGACAGCATGCTCTGCTCTAATGAGCCTGTAGCTTTTGCAGGCTAATTACTTACTGCTCTTTGGGGATCCTATGCTCCTGACTTAGATTTACAGATTCAAGTATCAGAACAGTTCTCAGAGGTGAGGGGACAGACCCTGCGAGGGGTTGAGGCTGTTTTCTGCTGGCTTGCACAGCTGGTGTAGCACAGAGGGTTCAGTGGCAGTTCCCATTGAAAACTCATTGGGTATGAGGTAGAAATGATGCCACTCTGAAAAGTACAACTATCCTCAGAAACTGAGCCTTAGTGCCTGTGTGACAATAATGCAGATAGTAGCAGTGTTAACAGAAGAGAGGTGGTAGCTGAATGCACAGTGAGCAGCTGTCCTGTAGCAGTGTAGTAAATCAGCCGAGCACCTCCAGGTTTGAATGCGATGCAGATGTTTCTACCATACTCTTTAAACCGGGTTCTTTTTAGCATAAATAAGAGAAGTGTTTCTGTTCATCTGGCCACCAGGTTATCCTTTTCATGTAATCTTTCATTTCCATCTGGTGTGAACCTTCCTCACTAAGCCCCAGTTCTGGTTGGCCAGATGAAGCGTTCCCACTGCCTCAGTGCTGGGGCAGCAGAGGGCAGACGAGGGCTGCTCAGCAGCCTGTGCATCTCCTCAGGTGAGGCACCACTGTCCTCAGGTCCTGGAGAGCTGCGGGCACAACCCAGGGCAGTCACCAGGGAGAGCTCCAGCAGGACGCTGGGACTCCACATTGGGCACTTTCAAAAGGTGTTCTGTTAGAGAGCCAGGAATGACTGTTATAGCTCCACAGGGATGCGTTTGGAAGGGGGAAGTTTCAAATGCTTTTGCCCTTTTCTCATGAAAACACAGCAGAATGTTATTCCTTCCCTTTACATTTGTTTTACAAGGGTTGTTTCCCTCTACTTCCATGGTGATTTTCCTTCAGAGTGTTTTAGCTCTCCTGTAATGTACCAGCACATCTCTACACAACACTGTGACTGAGAAGAACCTCTAGGCTTGGATATCAGGAGATAGGAGCCAGCCATTTATGAAGCTGCAGTGGCTGCAGAGTCAAGCTGAAGGGAGAGGGGATTGAACATCCCAGGATCCTTTCTGGGACCGTTACCTCTCAGATACATTTTTGTCTACTGAAGTACAGGCAATAGAAGATGATCTGCGTTAGACCAAGACAAGCAGGCCAGCAGCTCCAGTCTTTGAGTTGGAAAAGCTGACCCTGTCCTTGCAGTTCTGAGCATGAATTCGTCATACCCAGGCACATGTCTAAAGACCACACGAGGGCATTTTTTCCTTTAGGCGTAGATCAAACCCTTGTGCTGTGTTCTCTGCTCTTCCTCCAGCCACTTGGGCAGGTAGCTCAGGGGCTGGGAGGTACTCTGGGGCCTCTACTGTTTCACCTGCTTTCTGAGGACTGCTGACCCTGATCTGTAGTGGCACAGAGCATTTGATGAGAGGCACCAATGCATCTTTGAAGTGACAACAAAACGAGGTTTTCTTGAGTCCTGCCCTACCCTCCACTAATTCACACATGGGGCCTAAGCTCATAATACATGAGAGACTAATGCCCAGCTTGCTTCTCAGGGGATTCCCTGCAATCCTTAATCCTTAGCAATACCAGGGTAAAAGCCTCTTGTGTTTCAGGTACCCTCATTTTGTTAAGAAAAGGCTCCTTTACTTTGTCCCCAGACAAGGTGTGCTTTGTCTGACATATTCTGTTCTGCCAGGGTGAAGGAGTTTCATTGTGAATGGAAGTCAAGCTCTCAGGGCAGTGTAAAGAGAGGATTGGGTCCACATCCCAGCTCAGGAGGCATCGTGTATCACCTGGGAGTGGTAGCCACACACCACACCTAAAAACGTATTGCACCATGTCCCCAGTAGACACATCTCACCCATGTTACAAGCGTGAGATAAGTGTGTATTGCGGGTTTCATACCCTGTGTGACAGATGGATTCCAGTTTTACTTCCTCTGTGTTGCTGATGGCCATTGACTCTCTGCTAACGGCCAAGAGCAGACTGGGATTTTTGCTTCTGAGTCAGTCCCAGATGTGAAGTGTGGTTCAGATGAAGCACTGTTGTGGTGCAACTGTCAGGTTAAGAGTTAACATACGCCCAAAGAGTGCTGTTATAGTATTATACCTTTTGTATTCCACTGCTGCTCCACAACCCAGTCATGATCTCAAAACCCCATTGTACAAACACTGGATAGAAGCATGGTCCCTGTTCTGGAGAGCTTAGGATGTTGTATTTTGCGCCAGCATTGGTTTTGGCTCAGGAGACCTGGGTTCAGACTCCTGTTCACTCAGCTAAATGAGTTGCTCTGTCCTGAAGCAGATTTCTGGGTTGGATTTCTGCAGATGTAAGGTGTAGATAGATGGTTATGAAATGGCAGGGAAAAGGTCTGGCAAAGACTCAGCAGTCCCATCTGTGTCACCCTCCTGCCCCAAAGCCAAAGGAGCTCCTTCTGCTACTGCTGATATGCAGGGAACATAGAATCATAGAATAGTTAGGGTTGGAAAGGACCTTAAGGTCATCAAGTTCCAACCCCCCTGTCATGGGACACCTCACACTAAACCATGGCCCCCAAGGCTCTGTCCAACCTGGCCTTGAACACTGCCAGGGACGGAGCATTCACAACTTCCTTGGGCAACTCATTCCAGTGCCTCACCACCCTTACAGTAAAGAACTTCCTCCTTATATCCAATCTAAACTTCCCCTGTTTAAGTTTAAACCCATTCCTCCTTGTCCTGTCGCTACAGTCCTTAATGAGCATGGAACCTATTGATAAAGATCTCTAAGGTGGAAAGCTTGCCATCTCCTGTGCCACCTATGCCAGTTGTCCTCTAGCGTTGCCATTTCATTTCTGTTGTGTTTTTGTTGTTTGGGTTTTTCTCCTCCAAGAGGCTGGATGAAATCTTTTGCTTTTATGACTTTGATAGATGCACCTCATGTTTTACTTTGGTTGGACCAATTTTGTGTTTGTCCTGTTCTTTTGTATGTGTGTGTTCCACTTTCCATGTTCTTTTCACTTCTTCCTTGGGACTGAGATCAGTAGAAGTTTCTGATTTAGGAGTTAGGTCCTTTGCTTCACTTCCAGTGCTTCCATTGCCATCCCTTCTTAACTCCTTTCCCCTTAGAAAGTATTTTCACATGAAATCTTACCTGCCAGTTCCTTGAGTTTATTGAAGTCCATCTTGTTGGTTTTATTTTGCTGTTCTGCCTTAGAGCTTTGAACTCTTCATTTCGTTGTCTCTTACCAAGTGACTTTTTCATCCTCACGCTTTTCATTAATCCCTCTGTGGTTTTTGTAATCAAATATAGAAAACTGAATTCAAACTCAGTTATTTTGCTCCATCAGAATAGAAAATGCTGCTCGTGGCTTCAAAACTATTCCAGTCCATCCATGTTGCTCTGTCCTACTTCCCTCACAGATACCCGCGCACTTAAAACTCCTCAGTTCTGCCAAGTCGTGAGCTTTGGTTATTTCCTCTCAGCTCAATGGATCTCTTGGGTGACCCAGAGCAGCCATGCTCTGCTCCTTTCTGAAGTGCTTGGAAATCTCTAAGTCAGGTGGCGATATTATTAACTCTTATGTTGATCTCACCTTCTTCAACGAGTGTTGCTTTCCATGAGCTGCTGATCGTTCCTTTGGGTACTGGGATAACATGCAGAGGAAAGATCACTATTTATTGGGGTAATATCCAGTGAGATAATTGCAATAATTTCCTCACATCTTTAGAGGGTGAGGATAAGTTGTCACACTGTGGAAGATGAGCTTATAACTAACAGCTTCAAACATTTCTATTTGAGGTGGAAATGGTCAAGTTATGGCGTGATGCTGCTGTAACCAGTGGGACATCAGTTCCTATCCCTCTAGATTCAGGGGCTGGTATTCAGTCTTCATTTTCTCAGTTTTTATTCTTTGGGCATGGCCACATGTGTGGGGCAGCAGGAGTGCAAAGCTCTGAGGTCCTTTGACTTGGTAACACCAGTTTCTCCTGGTGTACATTGATTCAAGGGAGGCTTTTCCTTTCATTTTACTGTTTTCTGTTACCATTTCCAATTGCTGGTTGTGCTCCTTCTGACTACCAGTGAGATGGGTTTAGCCACTGAAACCCCAGTCAAGGGTTTGGTTAAACCTTTCCTTGTACATGCATACCAGCATCCAGCAAGAACTGACAGATATGTATGCTAATCCTGGTTAATGTATTTTATCTTCTGTGTTATCTCTCTTTGTGCTGGATTTCAAAACAAGGAGCTATGTGAAGACCTTGTTTTTTCCAGTTATAATGAAGCCTAGCTAATGAAGATGACAGTAATAAAAATAATAACAACAACTGTTGCTTGCTAGCTCAGCAAAACAATAGTCACCTCCCTCCGCGTATGGAGATGGAGTATCTCTCATGGATATGTATTTTATCAGATAAACTTTAGCCACAAGTTTACATCCTGAGGAACATGTTCAAGAATGCTTCAATGAGTTAACAGCACAGGTTCCAATTAAATCAAAAGAACACAGCCTCTAGAGACTGGAGGTGGTGCCTTTATGAGGATGCCACCTAATTAAAGGTGTGAAGTCATTGACTGGGAAGTGTATTGAACCAGTGCATCTTATCATTGCAAGGTGGTAGAACCAGAGATATCAGAACCAAGGATTAGCATTGCTAAACATGGGTGAGAATGTAAATAACAGTTTCTTTAGATAAGCTGACAGTGTGTGTGTCTGTCCATCATTGTTCCAAGCGTGATGGCATCCTGCCTTCCACATACTGAGTTTGAAACTGGGGAAGGAAAAATGGCATGTCTAGACAGTTAAACTTGAAGGAATTTCAGCTGTGTTGTGTACTTAAATGTCCTTCTCCTTCTTCCAGCTCTCTGCCCTAATGTCGTAAATCAGCGGCACTTGAGAACTCTGAAATACCTCTTTTACAAGAGATTCGTTGAGGTACGTTTCTGCATTGTGTGCCCTGGGTGTGAATGAGGCTTTTTGTTTCTTTTGCATTTCTAATAACAGAATTGATGTGATTGGAATGTATTGATAGTATCCGAGCAAGTTTTCCTTGTGATGATTATTGCATAGAAATGCAATGGATCTGCCACTGGACCTGTTTATTCTGAGTGAATAATTTGTGTGTCCATTTGTATTCTAATGACTGGGTGTTATGACTGTGCAGACTTGGGTGCTAGTTTGCCTCAGCATCCTCAGCAGTGTTCTGAGACACACCTAGATAGGTCAGGATATCTCTCCACACATGTATTTTCTCTCAGCTGTCTCAAGTAAGCAGGAGCATACTGGCTAGAGAGGTTTTGGGGGTTGTGTGCTGGGTTTTTTAACACTAGGATTTAGGCAGTTCACATTGCTGGGTTCTTTGTAGGCACTTTGCTTTGGTACTTGTGGCTTGGCTGTGATAGGTATGGCCCAAACTTGCCACAGAAGCTCTTTTGTGCTAACAGCCATGTTACTGCTGAGCAAAATGGTGGTACTTTCCACTCCTATTGTCCAGCCTCCAAGTTCTCTTTCCAAATGTGCTGGTACTTGTCCTGGCACTGGGGGCTTGTAGAAATAAGAACATGCCTTTGGTTCCTTCTAAGGAGCAGGTTTCTAGGAGGCAGCTTGGAGTCTGACTCTCTGCAGAATTGCTTCACTATGGTTTCTCCTCCACTCTCATGAGTGTACTGAGCCAAGTCACTGCCCTTTGGGTGCTCTTGAACATACTGTGCTGGGGAGCACATTTCTCTTCTTCTTATCAAGGCAGTTTTGATGCTTCTCTTGAGAACCTGGCATTCATCCTTATCCTGTGCCTGGAAGCAGGTTGTACCAGCTGAGAGTAAGGTTTTGTTCTGCCTCTTCTGGAAAAAAACAGCTTGCATGTGTTGTATCCAGGTGTAGCAATAGGACTGCGAAGGACAAGGACCACAAGAGAGCAAATATCATAGCAAAATGTTTCCATTTCTTGAATTTTGCATTATCAAGCTGTATTGGCCAAACATGGGGTGGTGCTTCACCTGCAGGTCATGGAAGACTTTCTCCTTGTAGATACAAGAAGCTTTTCTAACAGTTTTAACAGAGCCCAACAGGTTGTTCAGATGTTCCTACAGAACAACTGATCCGATCTTCAGAGAGCCAGTTTTCAGGAAATGAGAAACCTCCTCCAAAAGTGCCTGTTCTTGTGTTCAAAGAGGATTCATTTAATGTTCAGAAGAAGGCAGATCCATGTGTTTTTTTGATACTCACCCCCAGTTCTTTGAAGGTGAAGATGGGTTTGAGTGGTGGTGACCTGATGACAGCATTCTGGCACAGCCAGTTCTGCTTCCAAGACCTCCTGATCCATTAATGAAGGCTCTGATCTGCCTTTGCTGCCTGTCAGATCCCTGACAGAAGAGCTGGGGAGGACTGAGTCTTTCAGCATCCTTCATCTCAAAGCCTTAATGTTGGATGACATCATTCTAGAGAGCTTGGCCATCTGCAGTGAAAGAGCAAAGAGCATTTATCCAGGTGTATTTGTTTAGCAGAGTGGACTGGATTCTTGATCTGGTGTTCTGCTCTCTTTGGCCTTCCACTTCCTTTGTTTTGGAGTATTTGCTTGATTTAAAGTATCCAAGCTGGCTGGTTGCTTCCATTAAGGTACATTTGGCAGCTGTTTCTGGATACGGTCCCTTCTTCTGAGAGCTCTTTGGTGTTCTCTGTTTACCATTCTCAGCTGGTTAAATGCCTCCTTTATATCACTAGTATTTAAATTACATGCTTGTATATCTCAAAGATGTTTACTTTGAGGCCTTTACTCCCTGTTTGCTCTTGTACCTTTCCATGAAGTGGCACTCGTGATCCTTGTTACCTCTGCCAGAAGGGGGGGGAGGCTCAGGTCTCGCTGGCCAGTGAGTCTCATGCAGCCCGTGTTCTTGGCAGAGTGGAGAGAAGGTCCCATCCTGGTTTCTCCCGAAGGTTGGCTCTGAGCTGCACTGGAATGGGGATTTTAGCTGATGGGGTTCCTTTCCCAGACCTCATGATTCCAGTGGATTTTTCATGACTGGGCTGTTGAGAAAAGTATTCTGAAGGCTCAGCCTTGCAGATGATCCCTGAGATCACTCCCATTACTGGAGCCTGTGGGGACAGCTCTGCTGGGGTAGCTGTTGAGTTGAGCAGTCCATGGACATATTGCAAATCCAAGGTAAAGGCAGCAGCAGTGATCCACATGTTCCCTCAGACCGTGGCCTGTTTCAGCTTTGCTCAGTGCTGTCTCTATCATTCCAAGGGCACCATGTGAGCCTTG
Organism: Lorius lory; assembly: GCA_025629905.1. NCBI lineage: Eukaryota > Metazoa > Chordata > Aves > Psittaciformes > Psittaculidae > Lorius > Lorius lory. Next base: position 10,394 of record JAOSLQ010056103.1, on the reverse strand, counting down.
AGGTGCTCAGAAACACTGCTGTACTTTGCAGGGGGTTGTTAAGGTGATTGGTGTCCTGGAAATGAGCCCAGCTCCAGGTGAAAATGAGATGTCAGACTACTGCAGAGGGAGGTCCTGCCATTGCCTGTGTACTTGGGTTGCAGATGAGGGGGTTTGTCCATGTGCTGGAGTGTAGCAATTGTCTGAATTACTTCATCTAAGCTGGTTTTGTGCCATGCCCCGGCTGGTGACATCTGAGAAGCAGAGATTTCCCGTGTGCTCCAGAACACATTCCTCAAGCACAGTTGATGCCAGTGTGGAAGATGTGTGTGAAATTTCAGCTTGCTCTATGTAGCAGTGTTCTTTTTTGTTTTTTGAAGACAGCTCTGAAATAATTTTGTCTTTTCAGAAAACCATGACTCAGGAGAACTGGGCAGATCACGTCCAGGTGAGTATGGATTTCCCACTCCATTTCCTCAAGGTTGTTTTCTTGGAGGTGTGATTTTAAGATGTTCAGAATATCCAGCTCTGGATATTGTAGCCCTGCTATTACCGTTCTACAATGGCATACAGCAAACTCGTACATTCAGGGGAGGGCAAGGAAGAACATTGATGTTTTAATTCCTGATGTTCTAATTTTGCTGGTGCATTTAGATAAGATTATCAGGTACATTCCTTTACTTGCCTGCACTTATTTGTAAATGAACACTGGT
>JAOSLQ010056102.1:16468-32894 GCA_025629905.1 Lorius lory | reverse complement strand
ACAGGGGCTTGGAGCAAGCTGCTCCAGTGGAAGGGGTCCCTGCCCGTGGCAGGGGTTGGAGCTGGATGAGCTTTAAGCTCCTTCTAATTAAACCATTCTATGATTCTATAAACCCTTAGCTGTAAAGCTTCTGTTTCCATTTCACTTGTTGTTGCCTACGGCCCTTCCAACCCCAGTATGCTGATCCCATTATTGCACTGGCTACATCTAAACTGAAAGTGCTTCAGTCCTATAGAACTGTCCTGCAGATAAACATAGAGAGTTAAACACAGAGCGGTATTTCTCAAGCTGTATTCTGCTTCGTGTGGAAGCTTTGCATCTGCTTCAGGCTCAGAGGAGGCTCCTACATCTCATCTTATGCAGCTACACTGTTTGGCTGAATAGAAGCCCTTGCCTCTGTATTGAGTCCTTGCTTCAGCTACACCCCCAGCCAACAGCTAGCAAATTGCTTCCAGATTAATTTACCTGCTGTGCTGGTGTTCAGTGCTCCCCAGAGGAACTCCCCTTGTTTAGTGGCACTTTTATCACACCCCCCTCCCCCTTCTGCATGCTGTGCACTCCCTGTGAACACTTCCAAACTCCTCCAGTTCCTACACCTCCATCCAAATGCCAGGCATCACCAGGACTCAAGACTGCCGTAAAACAAATGACAGGCTTTGGGCTACACCTGCCTTGTGATTTTTCTGCCTTTTCTCTGCCAGATTATGCAGTTACCAAAACATCCACACAGGCATCTTTTTCTTTTCTCTCCAGAAATTCCGGAGCCTGCCCAGCAAATTCCAAATGATTCCCTGGGACCTCTTTCAGACTTCTATTTCTGCCTCCGTTTTTTCTCTAAGTATCAATGTGGATGTCATCTGCAGCTGCCCAGGGAAGGTTTTGTTAGAGGTCTGCTTTGTCCCACAGAGGAGTTTACCCATTACACAACAGCCTGTGGCAAAGGGCACCATTCCCATGGCTGACACATTCACAGGGAGCAGGCTTTGTGCATCACTTCTTCCCAGCCACAACCAGCAAATGCTCTAACCACCATGGTGACTAACAGGGTGAGGTCCTTTCCCTTTCTTGCCTAGTGAGTGGGGATAAACGTGCCCTGATCCCATAAAGCTAACCTCTACAAGTGAGACATCCCTACGTTGTGTAATCCAGTCCAGGATTAGTCAGAACCTGGGGAGGTCACTGTTGCATTCCATACTTCTGAACTGTGCACACAGGATCTATTCAATTCTAGCCTTCTCTTCTTATTATTACTTAATCTTTTAAAACTAAACCTCAGTTTGGAGCTTGATAACACACTGACACTGAACCACTCGGGATTCCTCAACCTCTATGCCCTGCCCAGCACTTGAAGGATACCATTAGGCTAGAGAGGGCAGGAGCATATTGGGTTAAAGTACAATATTGTGAAAACCTGTTGTGCTTAAATGGCTAAAACCAGAGAATTACAAGAAACCCGTAGTACTCACATCCGTTTGAAGAGCCAGGTCTTCCTAGACAGACTTCATTCAGAGGGGCTTCAGAGGTATGATGGAGAAAACTCAGTTATACAAGAACTACACAGGCAGCAGAGGCTGAATTGGCCTGGCCCAGTGTGGCAATGCATTACCTGTCTGCTGAGCTGTGAAGAAGGAGCAGCTTCTTTTCTATTTAATGGTTGTAAATAAAGTGGCAAAAGTGAAACAAAAAATCAAAGCCAAGGGTGAGTGGGAGAAACCAAGATATAAATAGCGAGCAAGATTGAATACCAGCGATTTTATTGCTTGCTAATGGATTTAACAAACCCAACTATGTGACCGACTAGAGCATCCCTGTTGCTTAAGTGGAAAACCACGCACTTTCCAAAAGCTAGGGAATAGATATATAGCACTATTGTAGTTTTCCCTTGTAAAGCAATTAAATGGCACCATGAAGAAATGTTAACTCTGGAAAACTTAATTTATACAGAGAAAAGGGTGTCAATCTGGGGGCTGAATTTACTGCAGCCTCCTAAAGGGAAGATCTTTGAAACCAAACCCGAACTTTACTTAAGCATTTCTGTCTTGTTAAAGTACTTTACAGGGTGTTACCACATCCAACTGAAGTTCACACACAAATGATATCATTTGCAGCAACACTTCAAGAACGAAAACCAAGAAATTGTTTAAGAGGCGTTTTATGATAAGCTACGTATCAGAAATGCAGCTGATGATAATACACTGTAATCACTGCACGCTTCCCTGAAATCCTCAGGTGCCAGTAAAACACTGAACAAGGCAAGCTCAGGAGTAAGTTTTCGGTGCATTAACTGCTGTCCTAACAACTGCCTGTGCATTTGGTACTGTGTAAAACTGTGTCAGATTCGCCCTTGAGCTGAGATGTGGGGTGTGAGCATGCGATGGGGCAGGTAAAGGAGAAGCGCTGACAGGCTGTGAGCACTCACCCTGTGACACACGGTCACCACAGCTACATTCTGCCATCGATCCAGAGCAGCCAGCCCAAGTCATGGGGCAGATCCTTGTGGGAAGCATTGGCCTGAGCCACCGCTGGCCAGCCCACAGGGTGGTAACCTGGGAAACTAACTCAGAGCATCCCCATCCCCGCTAGTCACGTATTACCTTGCTCCCAGCTGAATTATTTGGAGGTTTCTGCTTTTAGGCTCCAGTGCTGAAGGAGTCCAGTGTAGCATCTGATCCAGTGTCTGAAAATACCACAGATATGAGAAATGTAATTGCATATGAGTTCTAATTAGAAAATCAAGTATGAAATGCTCTCCTGCTAGCCTGTGTGCCAGCAGCCTGCATTTCTTTTGGCCCGAAGCAGATTTGAGGATCCCAGGAAGAAAGCAGAGTCATTGGTCTTTCAGATCCTGGTATTGTTATTCCACTCTGTTCAGCCCAATCATATCCCCCCACAGACAATGTCCATTCTTCAAACTGGTCCACAACTGGCTGCTTGCTCTCATAAGCTTCGATCTGTCTTTTCATAATAGATTTACCCTCTCTCAAATTCCCATCACTGTAACCATAAAATACTCCAATTTCACACTCTGTTGTCCCTCGGACTTCCTTATCTTAAAAGCTTTTTATCTATGCCTGACACTTCCTGAAGAACTCCTAGCTTAACTGCATACCATAGAACCATAGAATCAACTAGCTTGGATTGAAGACTGTAGCTGCTGGTCCATGGATTGAAGCTGCTAATTCCCCAGTTGTATAACTTTCTTTGGTGCCAGTGCAGTGCCTTTCACAGCCAGTGGTGTCGATTTCTTTGTACCTCTCTCCATATAGCGTATCTCCTTTTATCTGTTAAATGTCTACCATCTCAACAGAAGCTCCAGCAAAATCACCTTTCCGCACACCATTTTTTTCCTTGCAATTGAGTTGGCGCTTCATTTCAGCAGCTTACCCATTGCTCTTCTCCCAGGATGGAGCCACTTTGAGGCACCTAACATTTAGTGGAAGTTTAGATCAACTAGAGCATCCTAAGAGAATTATCAGTAACTTGAACATCAGCAATGTAACGCTAACCACACAACCTTCATCAGACAAATGCCATGCCTTCCAATACAGCAGTCACCAGGAACACATGGTGACTTTTAAGGACTTTTGGAAGACTAAAATTGCATTCTAAATGATTCCATAATGAGAACCTTACTTGTTTTGTCAACAAGTCATTCATGGTCCCTACAATGTTTTTTTACCTTTGGAAGAGGGTAACAGCTACAATGAGAATGGAACTGGGATTTTGGGACATGACATCAGTAATCTGACAGGGTCAAGTAATCAATAGAAACAAGATATCCAAAGATGAGAAAATAACAATTACCTCATCAATGTTTCACTGCTTTGTTCTGGCACCATCGGTGCCCCTTAAGGAGCAGAGCTTCCTTCCCTCAAATCTTTACATTGAACCACACTGTTGTCTGAAACCGTGACTTTTTGCAGTTTTTTTACTATCCCAGATTGTGAGTTTTTCTGTTAATATTAGGTCCCAAATTCCTTTTTATTTTTCAGATTCTTATAGCCCACAATTACAAAGAGATAGATTGACACCATGGTGCTTATCTGATGTAGTGTGGTCTTTTTAAGGCCTGCGATACAGAATCATAGAATAGTCGGAGTTGGAAAGGACCTTAAGATCATCTAGTTCCGACCCCTGGGTGAGACCCATTGCTTCAAGGTCTCCTTCAGTACCACCCCAGTAGAGGACTAGTCAAATACTACCAGGAGAAAAGTGCAGCAGGCCAGGCCAAGCATTCAAAGCATGGGAGAGCACAGCATTCTGTCTTCCAAGAAATACCCTGTCTGCAAAGGAAAAGGATCACGGGTGTTTCCTGAAAGGGAAACCTTCCTCCCGCTGCAGCTCCAAGAGTGTGTGAGGGAAGGAATGAGAAGGGGGGCAGAAGCACACGGGATCTGTATGCTATAATGTGCTTCAGGCTCCAAACAGCCATAATCTGTCCCCCGATTCCAGCCTCTTCCATTTGTATCTGTAACTTCCATCAGCAAAAATCTTGACATATTTGCAGTAAGCTCTTTTGCACATTTGGCTATTAAAATCAGTGACAAAAACCATCCACGTTGCACCAGATGCTCCCTCAACATGCAGTGGGCGTTTCTGAAAGGGAACATCAACTTGTTGTACATTGATTTATAGAATCTTTTTCATTAACACTGTGTTTCCACCATAGTGAATACACGGCTGGTCTAAATTAAATAGACTCCAAGAATCGTGTTGTTACATGCACTGTGCAGAAGAAAATACACATTTCTATCTGCTCTGTTTCACTCCAACAAAACCAAACCCAAACTGTTTAAATACTGTCTTAAATGCAACAAGGCATTTAATTCTAAGTCATTCTACAGCAAAAGGCCTTGCAAATCGTCATGTAAGATACTTCTGACCAATATTTAGATAATCGTCAGTAATTTTTCTATGGCAAAGGATTATTTGTATACACAGCCGAACTAACTCACAGCCAAATGCCAACTAAAGATTTAGCTGGCAGGATTTGGTTTACTTTTTGTAATGGTGGCTTTCTTTTTGTTAACAAAACAGAGCTTTCCTGACAATTCATACTCTTATAATTTATAAGACCTATAGTCAAGTAGTATTAAACGGCTACCTAGGGGGTTAAATAAAGGAAAATCATCTCTGTGCCACTGAAACAACACACATTGTGGTCCGTGCTACAGCTGTATTGATTGGAAACTCTCCCGCCGCTAGAACATGAACTACGTTTCATTTTGCTAACTCGAGTTGATAGCCAAGATGTGCTCGAAGTAATTAGCTCGATTTAAAACCAGTTGGGCCAACACATTCCAAGTTGTTTGATCCCAGGTCAAACACTCGTCTGTGATGTCACACAAGCCAAGCGAGCCACAGTTGCGACATATTTCACTGCTGTGATTTTGGGGTTGGTTTTTGCCCTTACCACGACACATCGGCCTCTCTGGAAACTGCAGCACTGAGCGTGATGGGAAGCTTTTCAGCCCAAGGAAGCGTCCTGATTGACTGATGATCATTTTAATGCAGGGCTTTAATCTAGTTAAACCACAGGCAGAGCAGATGTTCCATGTGTGTCTGAACTGACAGCCCCATCTCCTTTCAGCGAGAACAAACACGCTTTTCTATTGCACGCCCAGAATCTCCAGACATAGTATTTTAGGACACACCACCCCAGGTTGCAGCTAGGACGTGGCCGTGCTCCTAGCAGCGATTAGATACAGCTTTCCTCATCTGGGCATTCCGAAATCCCAACGCAGGCGTTCTGTCCTAAACAAACATCTGGCCGTGTCTCAGTAACAAAGAAAGATAGAGTGGTTTTGACAGAACCTCGCTTCTCGCTCGTATCTTTCATTTATTCATTTTTGAAGATCATTTGCACAGGCTTCTAACAGGATGCCAAGAAGCAGATTCACTGATATGGAGCAGAGCGATCCAATACTCCGAGTATAGAAGAGAAATTGGAAGCTTGTAACAAACAAAAAATACATCGTCAAGTCCAAATTATGAAAGCTGATACAATGTAAGGACAAGGGTTTTCTGGCTGCTTTCAATGAGGTTTCAATCTCACACAGGGCAAAGGAAAGCTACAAACCTCTGTAGGCTAGATAGAAACTACCTAAGTAGGGTACCCTTGGAAAGATGGGTGACATCAAGCATATACCAGTTCCTTTAACGGTGTGAAACAGCAGATGCCAATAGAATCCTATTGGGTATTAATTACGGATGCTATCCTTAAACAGCCCCTGAGAAGCACCTTACCATCCCAGTTCTTTCAGACATTAAGGGGAACTGAGGGAATTCATCAATTTGCACTTTTCAGAAGACACCAACAATCATTTCACAGAAGAAAGACCAAAGTAGGAGTTTTAAGTGAAGTTACAGGAGATTGTAAAGGACTAGGAGGGGTCCTGGGGACACAGAACATGTGAGAGGTAGTACTGATACTGTGCTATGGGCTCCTTAAGACATTCTGTATGCAGAGTGGGAGGAGGAGAAGCCCATTTGATGTTAATTTACTCTTTTCCTTTCAGAGCCTTCCATCGCATACCAGCAAGTATCCTCTTGGCTCTTCCAAGTCTTCAGATGGGAAAGGAAAATAGGAAAGAAAGAAGAGGTTGAAGGCACAAACCTTCTGGAGCTATCTGTAGCCAGATGCAGCTGGAGAAAGCAGGGAGTGTCTTTTATTCCATCTACAAACTTCACCAAAACAGAAAAAAGACCTTTAAGCACACCCAAGTTTCTCTGCTGAAACTGCTTCACTGGCTGCTTTCTTAACATCAACCTATAGATGCGTCCAGAAAAGCAGCCTGTTTGAATGCAAATCCATGTGCGTTCTATCCCCTGTGTTTGAGCTGTACCACCACAGTTTGTTTTCTCTTTCAGAAACAAAGCAAACAGCCTGCAGCAGCTGATAGGCTAATGGCAGTCATCAAAGCAGTCTGCAGTACGCAATGCTTGGAAGGTAAATATATTCCTCTTAAACCAACAAATGAATGCTTTTCTTTGCACACCTTTCTCCCAAGAGAAGGGGTAACAAAATCCTTGCACTGGCAGGATGCTGAGATTTCTCTCCTGGGCTCTGTAAACAATACATTATAAGAGGTTATTCGTATGTACTGCAAATACAACCTGTTTTTACGACTAAGCTACTACCAGAACATGAATGATAAGTCAGTTTCTTCCATGTATTCCTGACATTTCTCTTTAGAAAAAATCAGATTTCACCAACAATGAAAACTGATACTTAAAGCAGAGGTGATTTAGCCTTTGGGGCTCAGTGAACAATATCCACCTATCTGTAATACTACACTGCTCTGAGGGTTGACAGCTCGTATTTGAGCTCCAAGTGACTGAAAATAAAACAGCCTCCAAATGCTCCCCTGCCATAAACAGGAAGAAAGAAAACCCCCACCTATTAACATAGACTGAGGTCCAGCATTTCCCAATAGAGTGATGCTGAGTCAGGATTTGGAAGTTTAGCAACATCCTATATCACCTTACAGCCCTTTGGCGGTACACTGATGGGCACCAGCTGAGAACCTCAAGTCTTGCTTTCAAAGAAGGCGAAAGGAATCCCGCATTTGACTTCTCCATTCATATTCTCTGTATTTTTCAAGCCATAACTTGAGGTAGAAGTGCTCCCTGAGAGATCAGGAGCTGTTCTCTGTAAATCCTTATAGATCTTTAGGTATCAAGGCAGGAACACACTTCTGCCACCCTGTAGATACTGCTAACAGTGAGTGTTACTTCCTTTCCGGAAACACAGAAGCTATCACATTAGTTAGCTAAAGCTACAAAGCTCAGAAATTGCAGCCAGACATCACTATGCCCTGCAGAGGGTCTCAGGTGTGCAGTAACCCACCTTCACCATTACTGACACATGTAAATGCATTGGAGATGATCTATGTTGGATATCAACACTACGATACAAGTGCTTTCATAAACCTGCAAGCTGAATTAAAATGTGGCTGTTTTGGGATGCTGTACCAAAGAAGGAACTATATATTTGAAAGGAAACCATACTGTTTCTAAAAGTCTTTTACTCACACAAACAGACTTGTAGCCTTGAAATTCTCCCTTTAGCTTCCGTGCTCTATTTAGCTTTTCAGCATCTGATCGTAAAGCAAGTACTGATAAACTTCAGAGCATCCCTGGAATTCCTTTCCCATATTTTCTTGGTTTATCATCACCTTTCCTAACAGGCACCAGAAATTAACCTGATTTTCTATTAAATAGCTCATCAAACTGCAGTATTCCCAGCAGGGACCCCCAGACCTACAACTATTTCAGCTGTTGGCGTTCTTCACCTTGTCCAAACAGGTTCCCTTTGCCCTAAACAGAAAGCCTTACGGAAAGCCCTACAGGACAAAAAGCCTTCATACTCCCTAGCTTCATCGCAGTGCCTCTGTGGACAGAAGATGCCCAAAGGAGTAAACATCATCAGGTGAATGGGGGTGAACAGTCACTACATCTTGTTCTTCCAAGGGCTTCTTTTCCTGCCAGGGACGGCCTCTTAAAGCATTTTAGTTGTATCAGGCTCACCATCTGCTTGAATAAGCTAGCCTTTAAAATAATTTGTCAATCCATCTACATTAGCAACGTTTATTTCATTGATTGGAAGAATTAGCTCTTTGTAGAAAGGCGAAGACCGCAGAGCCAAAATACACTGTACTTTCTCCCAGGTGACCTAGAGACCCTTGGACGAACTCTTGGGGTGCCATTAAAATGAATAGTTATATAGAAAAAATAGCATTTTCGTGTTTATTTAACATAGCTACCTTTCCAAAAAAAGGAACTTTCAACGTTTTTAAACATCTGGTTGCCTTATTTTGTAGTTTGTTTCTCCAGCGGTATGAGCAGAACGTCTTCAGTTCAGAAAAGACAAGTCTGTATTCTTAGCCACATGGATGCTCTCAGGTTACAAGCAGTGTGAAGGAGGAGGAGGAGATGTATAAATACCTTTTCAAATTATTTTAGGCCTGACATATTAAATTCTAGAGGGCCAAGTTCTACTGCCCGTCATGCTACTGAGATCAGTGAAGTCCATCTGGAGCTATAGTTGTACACACGCTACAACTCATACCAGATACTGATGCATTTTAAGCACACAGGTAAAGCCAGATGAATTACAATAGCTTAATAAAAGAAAATGAATTTGCTCTTTTAAATGGCTAAGATTTTTACACAGGCACTATTGTAATGGAGAAGAAGGCACATTACCACAATATTTTCCCACCTGTCCATACAATACCGTCGTCATGCTCCCAGTATCTCGTATTAATTCAGATGACTACCATGAACTTTCAGGGTCACTGATATCTAGCATGCAGAACTCTTCCAAGCAGGACCCTTTCCTCTTACATACAGAACTTTGTGCTCACATTTGTCTGTGATAAAACGCCTGTTCTTCCAAACATACCCTATCAAACAGTCCCCCCCGGTTAGCAAAAAGGTCCTCCCAGAACAAAGTGGGATTACATCAGGATATTTTCTTAACAGTAACTTCACACTTATTTCTAAACAACTGAAAGAAAAGAGCCATTTCAATAGCAGTGGGCTAGCCTGGTTGCTTTCTTCAATAAAACCCCCTTTTCTAGCCTTGTGATAATGATGACACCCTTTAAGGTATCATCAGAAACCCTTTAAGGGTTTCTTTTTTCTTACAAAATAGTTCAAATCCTTGTAATACGGAGGGAGTGGGTTTATCTCCTACTAATTCTCACAATCGCATCGCAGAAGTGAACAATTTATCATCCTCTTTACATTCACCAACGAGATCTGAAATTTAATCTAGTTATTTGGCAAGAGCAGACCCAAATGAAACTCTCTTCTTTGGCAACAGTTACTTTACAATCATCAGCTAATTGCATGCCCTAAGAAGATTTTAATGACTTTAATGTCCAGAACCAGTGCCAGATTAGCCTGCCTACAGTTACACAGATTATCCTGTTTCTTTTCCTTAAACCTGCCCACACTTAGGCTTTTATTCTGTTATTCTGCTATTCCTTGGCATTCGCAGAATGCCAACAACTAGATTTGTTGGTTAATTTCTGTCTATTTTTGCCAGCTATGAAGATATTTCATAGTCACCAATACAAGAGGTGGCTCCATCCTCCTGTGGGGCAGTTGTAGGGAGCCATCAGGTCCCCCCTGAGCCTTCTCTTCTCCAGACTGAACCCCCCAGGTCCCTCAGCCATTCCAAATCTCTCTTGTGCTCCAGGTTGGCAGCTCTTGCCCAACTGTGTGCATGAGTTTGCTCCCCGCATGCTGCCGGAGGGCCCCTGTGCCACCTCCCCATGTCTCCCCATGGGCAGCGTGTGGCCCCCTCCTCCTGCTCGTGATGTGCCCGTGGCACTGCTGCTTCCACATCCCACTTGCCACTCACAGCATCCCTTGGCTGGAGATTCTCAGAAACCAATTCCTACTCCTCACAGCCGTGCTGAGAAAGCCATCAAAGCAAGCACAACGCTACATGCAAAACAAAATACAGTCAAAGGGGCTTAATTATCCCAGGGCTGAAAAGACTTCAGCTCATTAGAGTGCCAGGCAGCCGGCCTTATTTGGCTGTGTGCTGCAATCCCTGCTCTGCCCGTGCGTGCAGCCACGCACTGGTCCCTGCTGGGCCACATCCACTGCAGGACCCAACTCACGGACCTCCCCCAGGCCAAATCCTGCCTTTACCAGCAGAGGGGCAGGAGCTGGAGCTGCTGGGAACGATGTGGTGTCGGTGGCTAAAATATAAGCAAGGAGTTGATAGATGAACGAAGCAAAATCTGCATGGTGTTAAAGTGGAGACAAGCCTACTTGTGTAAAATTAAAGGCTAGGCACACCTCATATGTTATTAGTTCTCAGCTAAATTTAAATCCGTGATAAATACAATCCCTGACAAAAACATCTGTAATCTTAATAGCCAGAGTCACAGATGAGCTTTGGATGTAAGACAATGAATAAGCTGAAAATTTCTGAGCTAAGATGAGCTTTAAATCACTTTTGGTTCTCATTTACCTCTGCTGTTTCAGAGAGGATATTTATGCCTCAAGGTGAGGCAGATTTTAAGAGATGCCCTTCTAAAACCAACTCGAATGGTGACTTTTGTGTGAGCTGGGGTCAAGTTCCTACATGTGGCTTTACAGGAACTGTCATGCTGAAGCCCACAGCACAGCAGCCAACCTCAGCCCAAAGGTAGGGCTCCTTTCAGTGCCCTGTGCTGGGCAAGGGGCTGAAGCTGCCTTGGATGGGCTTGGATACCTGGGCTTGGTGTCACTGGAGGGAGCAGAGAGACCATGGTGGCTGCAGAAACCTAGGATGTGACCAAGACCAAGCACCACCAAGGGCTTTCAAAATTGAAGCCTTCCCAGCTTTACCCCGAGGAGGAGCCATGGAACAGGTCTGAGCACCCCTGCAGGGTGCCCGGCCACGGCTCCAGCGGGCACTGCCAAGCAGGATCAGACCCCATCTCTCTTCCACAGCCCAGGGAGCGCGGCAGCCTCCAGTGTGAATGTGCCTCCCATTCCTCAAGTTAAAAAAGAGCATCAATAAAAGAAGAACCAGCTGCTCGACTCACTGCCTTTAGGCAACACAAACCAGTGCAGACCACAGAACTGCTCCAAGCCCTGGCACCCTCTGACCCATCCTCACCACTGTGCTGCCTGGGGACCACAGCTCCAAATCCAGCCTGGTGGCACAGATGGGCATGCTGGAGCCACGCTGCCTTGGAGCTAAATGCAGCAGGACCTGCTGCGTGTCTCCGGCTGGGCTCAGCACTGGGAGGAAAGATGCTATTCTGGGCCTGTGCCTGGAAACGGAGCCTGGGGCCAGGCTGGAGCACTGACGTGCATGGGATTTGCTCCATTGCGATGGGCACAGGCTGCCCCCGCGCAGAGGCATGGACAGCAAACCCATCAGTGCTGCCGCTGCCCTCCTGTCCCAGGGGTGGCTGGGCCCTCTGCTGCCACCACTGTCCCTGCCCCTCTGGGGTGCCCAGCGCCCCTCAGCACCGCGTGACAGCAAGCCAGCAGCACAGAGCCCTAAGTCAGCACTAACCCCACCTGGCAGCCATAAATTACAGCGTGCGAGACAGGCACCCTTGAACCAGATGCTTCGGAGAACATCAAACGACAACAGGGCATCTAGGATGAAGCGAGCCACATCCCTGGTGGGTGGGGGGACCCGTGGGGCTGGCGGAGCACGTGTCTGTCTGTCCATCCTGCACCCCACCTCTGTCCTGCTGGCTCCGCACTGAGCTGCCGAGGCACCGTGCTCGGAGTCAGGGCTCCGTCTCCTCCGAGCTGCTCCAGCTAAATCAGATTTTATTGAACTTGACTACATTTTAGAGATAAAGACTCCAGGTTTACAAATAAATATTTAACAACCTTTCCTGCTGCTGAAAGAGTTGCTTATCCAGAGCCCGGGCTCCGCACTGAGAGTTCCTGGAGCTATCTGCAAAGCAGCAAAACAAAGGGAGAAGCTTTAATTTGCCGAACACGTTCGTGCCCATTTCCTCCTCTCTCCATCATTCCCCTGCTCCCAGCATGCATTTGTGGGCCCTTTTGCTTTGCCTCTCCTTCCTCCCTACCCCACCTGCTCCCTGCTCCTCCTCTTTTCCCACCCAGTGTCCATGGGGAGCATGGCTCCAGGGATGGTCAGGGATGGGTGGGAGCAGGGGCTAAAGCACATGGGGCAGTTTCCCGCCTGGGACTATGCTGCTTCATGTGGCTAAAAACAACCCAAGGAGGGAGAGCCTAAAGGAAGCCCTGAGCACTGCTGGGGGTGACTGGAGGCATAGCACTGGCCTGAGCAATGGGAAGCTGCTGCCACGTTTCCTCTGGGCCTTCATTAACGGATGAGCTGCTAATGAAGGGCACAAAACCAGGCTGCTGAGCACAAAGTGCTGCTCTGTGTCCTGCCCTAGCCCCACATCCTCCAGAAGCAGCACAGGAGGGTGTAAGAACGGGGCTGAAAGAGGCAGACATTGAGAAGGACCCTTTGAGCATTGCCTTGGTCAGAGTGGTGGGGACACAGGAGCAAGGCAATGAATGGGCCATGGTGAGGAGCCCACCCCAGACCCCAGCCTGGGGTCACCACTGCAGTCACCACATGGAGGTGTGAGTCCTGCCCCAGCCTTTGCTCTGCCTTCCCAGGGATCTGCTTTCAGCAGCTCCACACTGGGAGCCTGGAATAGGTGTGCAGGAACCTGATCTGCTCTGGCAGCTGCTCTGGGGCTGTAAGACAGCACCAAGAAGTATTTAAGATGCAAATCCCCTTTCACCACTGACACCGCCTGGGTGGCACCAGACCCCGGCAGCAGAGGGCCTGCAGGACTGCCCTCAAAGGTGTTTCCTCATGGAAACGGACCCTTTCCACCCAAACCGTGGGGAGTCATCAGGGAAACACCGAGCCAAAGGGCAAGAAGAGCAGAACAAAGGGGAAGAGATAAACAGGGAGGAAGAGCTCAAACATGGGCTGAGAGGTCAGGATGCAGGATGCTGAAGGCTTCAGCCCAGCTGTCCACTGGTTTAGCTGTGGATGTGCTTGATGCAGGGACAGGTATGTGTGGTGGAGGGACAGCCAGCGATGGCCCAGAGCCAACCTGGAGCGTGGTTTTGAGGCTTGGCAGGCAGGTTACCGGAGCAGGGCGATGGGAGGGAGCTCCCGGTCCTCTCTGCAGGACGCTGACACTCAGAGCAGTTTTTGCTGAGGCTGTTTCTTGCTGCAATCACATCTGTGTGCGAGCTGCTCACCCTCCTCGCACCTTTGCTCCTGCACTTCTAATGCCTTTTCTCTCTCTTTGGCCGCACATGCTTCAATGCCCCATCAGCAAAGAAAACATCCTGACAAGTGATCAATAAGTAATTGCAAAGGCAGCTGTGGATGCCGGGGGGTGTAAAGCCCTGAGCTAGCAACACATAAACGAGGAGTGTAAGGGTGCAGCACAGTGTGGAGCTCAGGCTCGGAGCCTGCCACGCTCCCTGCTCGTGGGAGATGTCTCCCAAGGGTTCACCTTGGGAGCTCCAGAATCAGAGATGTTTCATGGTGAGTCAGAGAGGAGCGGGAGGATGCTGTGCGCTGGGATGCTGGGAAGGTCAGGCACAGCTGCTTGAATGGGGCTTCTCCTTTTCTTTCTTTTGGCAAATCTCCTTGGGATTCCTGTCTCCACGGACATGGGCTGGGCCATCCGGATGGTGTAGGTACTCACCCAGCTCAGGGGCATTCGAGTGGTGAACCAACACTGGGTGGAGGACACTTCAGTACAGCAGGAGGGTCTCTCTAGATCCTTTTCCTTCCCTGTCTATAGCAGTGAAGGGAGGATGGAAAAACTCCAGGCTCTTCTGAGGGCTATGGAAACATTTGCAGCAGAGAGGTGAAAGAGAGGTCTGCCCAGTGCGTGTCTTCTGTCAGAGCCGCCGGGGTCACGCTGACATTGTGAAGGCATCCCCTGCGCTCCGGCTCCATGGCCATCGCGGCGGGGTGAGGCAGTAGGTGCTGGGCTGCAGGATGGTGCCCAGGGCAGGTCCCACATGGCTCCGTGCTGCTGACTCAGCGCGCAGCTGCACGGTGCAGGTGCTGAGCCCTGCGCTGTGTCAGGGGCAGGACACCACCTCCTCCAGCACAGAGCAGCCAGTACAAAGTCACCCCACTGCCAGAGCGTGTTTCCTCCTGGTCAGGAGCAGATGGCAGCGATGTACGGGATCACCTCCATGGTTGGTCCGGTGGCATCGCGCTCCCCCAGACCCAGGCACCAGCCCCGAGGTGCTGCCAGGCAGAGCCACTGTAACCCCAATGGGATCTGGATACCCCAATGCGGTATCACCCCAAATACGACACCTGGGGGCACCACGAAGGGCCTGGTGAGGAGCTGTGTGACACCAAGACAAGCTGCTCCCTCCCCAGTGCTTCCTGCCTGTGGACATCCTGTCCCCTCCAGCCACCAGCCTCTGCCTAAAGGGCTCTGCAGTGCCCTGGGGCTCTGCTCAGTGCCTGGAGCAGGGATGGGGCACTCCTCTGCTTCAGCAGAAAAACAGGGACACAAATGGAAAAGGGGAGCACCCCTGGCGCCTCCTCCCCTCCTGTACCTAAGGCTGGCTCAGCAGGAGACTGAATGCCAAGCCAGCCTGACACCCAAGCCCAAGAGCAACCTTACTCCACCATAAGAACCATAAGGGGACATCACTGAAGCTTCGTTATGTGACCCCCTCTAACAGTTTGAAGCTGCTGTGCCCCCAGCACTGGTTTGAAGGTGGAAAGCCAGATCAACATCCCAAATGCCACACAAACAGCAAATGGGGACCAGTGAGCGCATCCTGAGCCTGCAGCACTACAGAGCAGCGCTGCTGTAAGGAATGCTCCCATTCCTTAAGCTGAACTGAAGTTTAGACTGTACTTACAGCACCACATCAGTCCCCAGCCACATCCCTTGAACACCCCTGTGACCAGCATAGGATACCTAGAGAAGAGCTGCTCCAGAGCGCTGCGTCTTCCCTTGGAAACCCTGGGGATAAAGCAGGAGGACTCAGAGCACACAAACCCAGCGGCTCTGCTGACTCCAGGGGAACCTCCTGATTTACCTCCCTTTCGGACCGGCCCTGATATTTTTATACCGCTGCCTAAAATAAGTGGCCTGAGGACGCCTCTTGGGAGAGGCCGACTGCAGCACAGCCCAGCGAGGATGGCTCTGTGATAACCCACCAGTGGGACAAGCTGCATGGGGCAGTGAGGGCACGTGTGTACCCTCCTGCCAGCACCAATGGGCCCCATGGGTGGCATTGCCAGAGCTGTCCCTGCCCCATCTCCCACAGGACACAGGGGCAGAGGGTGGTGGGCTCAGGCAAGGCTTCCAAGGCGCTGCAAGAGATGAAAGGGCTGGTCGTCTCCATCCACCTCCTTTCCAGCTCTCTCCTCAAGCCAGATATGCCTCTTCCCCCCTCTCCTCCCAGTTATGATGAAGTTTTGTTCCCATAATGACAAATCCAGTGCCACAGGAATTCCAGGAAGAGAGAAGTGGGGAAAAAAGGGAGCCAAATAGAACATGAGTGATGGCAAACATGGAGAGAAGATTCCTCTTCCCAGCCTGGCTTTCTCTGCTGGTTTTACATGTATAATTCTTTTTTCTTTCCCCCTTCCTCGCTTGTTTGATTTCTGCATTATTTATGGCTTGTCTTCAGGGCCTGTATTTGCTGTTATTGTTTCATTCAACAATAAAATAGATTAGATAAAAACCAACTGTGCTGAGCCATGGCTGAGCCTGCCTGTCCTGCAGTCAGTGAGCCCATGATGCTGGGCAGAGCGGGTGCAAGGCAGTGCCAGGGGTCACCACCTTGCCAGCCCTTCCTAGCCCAAAATCCCTGAGGAATGTTCAGGACATGGTCAGGATTTGGGCTCTACACACTGCCAGCCCTGCTGTGCAGGTATAAGAGCTGTGCATAGAGCTCCTGGTGTGCT
>JAOSLQ010056102.1:0-16368 GCA_025629905.1 Lorius lory | reverse complement strand
CTTCTCCAGACTGAACCCCCCAGGTCCCTCAGCCGTTCCCCATCACACTTGGGCTCCAGGCCCTGCACCAGCTCCATCGCCCTTCTCTGGCCCCGCTCCAGCCCCTCAATGTCTCTGTTGCAGTGAGGGGCCCAGAGCTGAGCACAGGATTCGAGGTGCAGCCTCACCAGTGCCCAGGGCAGGGGCACAATCCCTGCCCTAAAACATGCACACATAAAAAACTGAATTTACTCCTTTATGCATGGAACAACTTGGGGGGCCTTGAAATCCCTGCAGGCAGGCAGGGAGAGCCTGTGCCACACGATCGCGTTCATGCACCAAGTAGCGTTTCCCAAAGGAATACTCTTTCTTGCAAGGCACACAGTGTTCTCAAGGAAACATAACTCATTGAGCCACCACCAGCTGGAGCCAGGACAGAAACTCTTCACATCTCCGGGCTGAGCAAGCAGGCAAAGGTTGTTTGCTATGTCAAAGGTTTTTGGCAACCATCTGCAAGTGGGCACAGCAGAAGGAGGAGGGTAATGACTTATCTGTGCACAGATAAATGCCATCTGACTGCTCGTTGGACCATAGAGCACTACAGTCTCGAGATACATGTAACTAACTACCTTAAGGGTAAGGCTTTTGTGAAGATGTTTAGGAGTTGATGCTGTTGTGATGCCATTGCCTATGACAAGCTGTGACCTTAGCTGCATCATTAAGTTAGGAAAGTGAATTGATGCTTTGCTAAGAGAACAAGACAATGCAGAAGTATTGTGGGATACATAAATTAATACATAAAGTGCTTCAAGTAAGAGATGTAAGAAGGCATGTTTAAAGAATTACTCGTTTCAATTTTCCCTCCATGTGACTAACATCTGTTGGTCATTTTGTCTGCCAGCCCGAAGAGGTTCTCAATATGAAAGAGGTAATGAACTGTGAGCAAGGCTTTGCTTTGCAAGTGTTTCTTTGATTTTTTGGGCGGTCAGAACTGTCGTGGCCCCTGACCAGTCTCAAAACAGCAATCATTAATTGGGCCCTTTTTGTTATCAGCCTAATCTTGCAGCCAACAGAACCATGCCCTCCAGCCCATCCTCATCCCTGAGCAATAGAGTAAATGCCGCTGCAAGGAGAACCCTCGCAAAGCAGGTATCTATTTAAGACCTGTTATCATCTCTCATCTGGACTAACAAAACCCAGGTGCTCCGCAGAGCCGCTGCTTGTCACCCTTCCTGATAGCTTGGCAGGACTGCAAGTGAAGAGAGATCTGAAACCTTGTGCAGACATAATGCATTTCACTCCCAAGAAAACGAAACCCTGCTTGGAGGTTCCCCAAGCGATGGCTGGAACAGCAGACACGGCACTGTCAGCGCCTGCGTGTGGGAGCACCATTTGATGGAAGCTGGGAACCTCCGTGCAATGCAGACCCCATCCCCAAAGGCCAAATGTGATCAATCTTCTAAGAATAAAACATGTCTTTCTCAAACCACTGCTTTTTATGGGTGTTCTATCACCTCTAGGCTATACGAGAAGACTGAGATTATAATGCTCAGCTGTGCCAACGAATCCATTCACACAGATGACCCGGTAGAGGGGATGAACAATCTGAAGAAAAACTGGTCTTCTATGGAAATATACAACCCTTAAAGACCTAAGATGCTCCAGTTTTCTTCCAGCATTTTAACCCACCACAGTGTCAGGGCTACTCCTTTCTCTACACAGGGTACCTCCACGCACTAGAAACCCAGAGCAAGTTATCAAGGTCCTTTCTACCCCTCCTACCTTTGCCTCCACCGCACATTTCAGAGCTGTCAGCACAGCTCCTTGTGTGGTCTTGAAACTGATGCTGTTCGACAGCAGCCAAAAGAGAGGGGGAAATCTGCTTTTTTATTTATATGTATAAATCTGGCTAGGAGTTTTTATTTATTTAGAATGGGGTTTAAACTGTGCTTGACTCTAGATAAATAAAACACAGCATTTTCCCCCCCTATTGGTTGCCACCAAGCCGCGTGAATTCCAAAGACCACACAGACAGCAGCGGCTGTGCAGGGAGATGGGGATGGATGCAAAGAGGCAGCCCACCAGAGGCTGGCATTTGCAGGGCTTGCAGGTGAAGGGAGCACTATGAAAAGCACACTTGAAGAGTATGGATAAGCACAGCTCTGGAAAAGACAGCAGTTCCTTGGGTATTGCGTTGACGCTCAACCTTCTCTTTCCTTGCCTACCAGTGCATTTCTCCTTCACTTGAGCCTTACTCAAGTCACTCCTACCCATCACAGTGACAACTCTTTGGGATTAACTGCAGCCCTGTGAGAGTGCAGCGGTGGAGGGACAGTAAGAGAGAATGGCAGGGCGATTTTCAGGATGTTCCAGGCTTCAGATCAGTGGAGAGAAAAGGAAGAAAGTATCTTTAAGATTTATTTTCAGCTAGTCGTTAGCTTTAGGCAGACCCTTGAAACAACAAATTGCAAAGGAGAAACCCCACAGAGCTGAACGAGCTGGGACAAGGCACTGGACTCTATTTCCTCCCCAGGCACTCATAGGCACCATTTCTGTAACACGCATGTCTTCCTTTTAGCCTTGAAGTCACAAATACAATGGACCAAATACAACTCAGCTTTGGAGTAGCCCCTGGGATGAATTCGAATCTAGCTTTATTGAAATGGTGTCAGATGAAAAGTAGATGAAAACTATACAAAAATCTCCTTCATGCCCTGCTTCACGAGTGTCACATCTCACTCTGGCTTCTAGTATCTTACACTTGAACATCCCTTATTTCTTCACATGGTCAGTAAATGGTAACTTCAAACCAGTGCAAATCAGATCTTTTGGAAACACCAGGTCCCTCAGATATCTATCGTCCAAAAGAGGCAGATGCTAAAGCTCCCAGTGCTTGGAGGAAGTGAGAAAAGCAAAAGGGAAAAGCAGCAACTCCTTTTCCTTTTGACACACCAAAACCAAACCTATTTGCTGCTCCCAAAGCTACCTGCTTACAACAAACGCCCCAAGTCATTTTCATAGTGGATACTGGTCTGTGTTTGATCTAAAGGGCTTAATCTTGACCTCATTGATGCAACTGAGGGACCAGCGTTTGCCTCCAAAATTACAGTTACATTCACCAATATATTCACACAGTTTTCAACCTGAAAAGCCTGTTCTTGGAACATGAAGATACGATAGACTGTTTCTCAGGGACTTTATATGGAGCCTGCTTGCAAAGGGCTGACTTTGCCAGTCTATGCTAAAATGCAGTGGGCAGTAGTCCTATGGAGCAGACCTGTCCGCACTCGTGATTAAAGCAGACTATTTTACACGTTTCAGTAGAATCCTCTGAAGCAGCATCTGCTGACCTGGTGTGAATGTGAATATGCAAACGTCTTATTCCTGGGATGAACATCCAAGGCCGGCAGAAGGACTGGGGCACAATTAGCTGCAGCTACTACAATTTTCCTCTTCTTTTTCTCGGGGAAGGAAGAGGGATCAGTGAACTTTTAGATGTGCAAGAAAGAAAAACACTTCATACAGAGGCTGGCAAGGCAGAAACAGGTCAAAGGGAAGTAGAAAACCTCCTCGGAGGTCAAGGCAACTGAAAAGCCTATGTTTTCCCCCAAATAAGGCAGACATTCAGAGTCCGTAGCTTGTGAGGCACTTGGCCAGAGTCAAAGTGAGACGCACAAAACCTCACCAGCAGACAGACAGAAAGAAAAACATCCGTATCTCAGCAGAGCAGCACAGTTGGCTCAGAATTTACTGCTGAAGGAAAGGTCAGCAGACAGCCCTTATGCAGCGATGATTGCTGAATACGAAGAGACATAAGCAAGGGGCAGCTAAAGAAGCAGAGATTACTGGAGCAGCAGCAAACCCTCCCCAGCTGGGAAGGAGGGTACTGGACCAGCACGTATCTCCCTGTGCTCCCATAAATACTAAAAACCAGAAGCAATTCTGAGAGGGGAAGAGACCAGTAACCCTGTATGGATTCACAATCTCCTTCCGCCTTCAGCTGGTTCAGATAATGATGCAGCACAAGCGGAGTTCTGTGAAGAGCAACTTGGCTTTTCCAGGTCTGTCTTCTAGAGACGGGCATGGAGAGCTGGTTGCTGTGTGCTGGCTGCAGGGGGACTACCAGAATCCCGCATGGATCTAGAGAGGACAGGCAGAACCTGCAGTTCCCTGTTTTACAGAGTCTGCAAGACCTCTGCCTGCCATATCGCCAGTCCTTGCAGAGTAAAGACCATGAATTCTTACTGCCAAGGACAAGTAGATACCATCAGACACGATACATGAGTCAGGAATTCCCCACCTCCTCTCCTTTGTGTCTGCTTACTCGATATTCCGGTAGGAGTTTTCCAAACTCCTCAGACATGTTTCCAAAGACATTTTCAGTACATTCTATTCTAACCACGGGGTTGAGGCTTTTGACTTTCCCCTTCTTTTGAGAAACAAAACCAAACAAAAAAATCTTCTTTATTCTGATTTCTGGGTGGCAAAAAGAGAGAAGACTTCAATTTAAAATGCTTTAGAGACCCTATGAGAAACCTCTTTATATATGTGTGTGGTCCTGCAGCTTTGTCAGTTGTCTGACATTTTAATTTCCTGTTCCTCTCTTACAGTGGGATTCCGATTTCCTCTCGCTCTTTCTCCTTTCTCCATTACAGAAAGCTAGCAGGCATCTCCATTCCTACCATCTGGTTTCTATTCACTTTCATAAATATCGGAAGAAATAATTAATTTGGCAAACAGGCATGATAGCCTGGCTCATCTTCTGACAATATATAACTCCCTCCCAGTCTTTCACCCTCTTAGAGATACTGCCTCCTTTGAACCAGACTATTCATGGTCTAACTCATCAATGCGATTGGTCCAGCTTTAAGTGCTTTCATGTTTGTACATCAGAAAAAGGTATTTCATGCAGGGTATTCCGCATCCTCACAAAACGCTGGGTCAGCACAGTCCAGTTGCAAGCTACTCTGATAAAGTGCCTTTCGGTATTTACACAATATTAAATATGAAAGAACTGTCCCATATGTTCATCCTCAGTCTGATTAAACAGCCATGCTGAGCAACATATACTCTGACATCGGTGACTAAATACACATAGTCCTTGGCTAGCAGGTATATGATATTATCAGGAGTAGAAAGATTGGTTCTACCTTTAAGGCAATCCCAAGCTGTTCAAATAGATATCATCCAGTGCCCATCTATTCCTGTTTCTGTTGCTGTTTCATACACCAGTGTAGCTCTCAGTGCACTGGGAATCTCAACCCAGATTCTTCCTGAATGTCCATTTGCCATTTCAACAGGGCAGAGACTATCCTTTTCTTCAGTGTGAAGTACTCTTACTATTGCAGGGGCATACATGTCCTGAATACCAAGAGTCAATTTAACACATTTTAATCGTTCTTTACTGCTGCTGAAATGCTAAATCATGCCCCTCAATGTACCAAGTTTTCCTGGTAAAGACCACGTTAACCCATCACCCGTGCTAGCCAGAGATGTTACATGAGGTCAGAAATCTCTCCTGTGTTGCAAAGTACCAAAATCAATTCTGTATTACTCACGCACTGATAAAAAGTAATGATTGTTAGAACTATGACAAGATCTCAATGACTTGTAGGCTTTTCAGCCCTCAGCCAGGGGTGAGGACAACTTCATTGCTTTCTGTTTGTCTGCCCTTCACTGTAAAACTCCTTGGGAACACACCATCTTTTTAGCATCAACGCTGCAAGGCCACAGGGCCAAGATCTCCATGTCCAGACGTGAGCAGAAATCACAGCAGGAGAGCTCAGCAGGCATGTGGACTCTCTCAGGGCAGTGACAGGGAGCAGGGTGCACTGAAAGGGGACAAAGAGGCAGCTGAGCATCCAGCCAGACTGCGATCAGACTTCACTTCCCTGGACCAGCATCCTTATTTCCCTGGCCACCACTCACCAAACCTCACCCGGGGCATCTTTCCTCTCCTCAGACTTGTAGCCGTGATTCTAAGTTCCTCTTCTGGGTGTTTTCCCAGATGAACATCCCAGGAATTTTTCCTTGGGGCTTAAAAAAGAGACTTTTCAACTCATTTTTCCCTATCACCACGCTCTGCCCTGGACATGTCTCTGAGGTAGATGTACCGTGAGGTTACACATTCCTAGGTCCTCACCGGGAACAGGATTGCAAAAGAAAGTTCTGATTACTTTAGGTTATGGAAAAAAGGAATCAAATATTTGAGTCACCACTAAAATGTCATCGTTTTATGCATTTCACAAAGAATTCTCTCATTCTGCTAGATAGGCCTGGAGAAACTCCAGTCTCTGTGGGTTGTACGCATTCCCCTATCCAATACACAAACTAAAAGCCTTAGCCTGTTTCTTAAGAAAGCCAGACCACTTGGTGCCCTGCTACTGACCCAAAACTCGATGGCAATACACCTGATTGCTCCTACAAACTGGCTTGGCCCCTTCTGGTTTGGTCCCTCACATAGCTGTGTGCACAGCATTCTGCCTGCATGCTTCCATCAAAGTAACAACTGCGCAAGAAGAATGAAGCAAGCCCAGAACACATGGCATCAGCAACCACTTGGGACCGGCACAGCCACTCACTGACACCGAGTACACAAGGCAGCAGGTCTGTAAGGCCATAAGGATCCCAGGTTTTAATGTAACTAGGCTTCTTTTTCTAATCCTGGCACAATGCTAAAACAGTCCAACCGCGTTAAATGAACACTGCAGCATCAGCAAGAAAGCTCAGAGTCTGAGTAAAAGAGGAGCACAGAAATAATCTGCTGCAAGGTTTCTCCTTTGCCACAAGTTCTTGGTTATGTTGAAAAGAAATACATACTGGCACAACACACGTGAGCTACACACTAAAGATCCCACCCTGTTCAGCATGGCTAAGTGTAAGTAGCAGCTTTTAGTGGTGTTTTGCCCTAGTGAATCTATGATGATAATAGAATGCATCAGACATTACATCCAATCCTACAGACTCCACTAATATGAGCAAATCCCATTACACTGGCAGGTCACGCTCCTGTGCGTAACTCGCAGAAGAAAAGGTCTATAACTTTATTGAGTTACAGCAGTTATTGAGCAGGTATCACAGTTATCGAGCCCTTCTAGAGTTGCTGTTGGTGGGGAGAAGAGGAGGGAAGAAATTGTGAATTATTCACAATTTTCAGTTTATCCCTAATCTCTTAATTCTGCCGTACTGAGGGGAGAGACTTTTGCTTAATGGCAGTGCCAGAAATAACAAGCTACAATTGCATGTTTATGAAATGGGGTCTTAGTTACTTATTAGGATCAACTGGGCTTGAATTAACGTTGGCTCGTGCTCAAGAGCACGGAGTGGACTGAAAAAGCATCACAGTTTGAAAACTCATTAATGGGTGTTTGCTGTATGTATTTTAGCACACTAGAAACATCCAAGCACATTAGACCATAGTTTACTTATAAACTTACAGACATAATAAAACATGGCTAATACAGCACTACATTCTTTGGATTTGTAGCTCTGCTTACACCGGTGGTTGCAGATGAAGATAATCCTGAATTTAACAGCCCCAAAATCCTGACTCTTGAACCAAGTGCCTCCTGAGCCAATTGCATCCCTATTGAAGGGCAGACCCAAAGGAAAAAAATCACTTTCAA
The DNA here is from genome assembly GCA_025629905.1 of Lorius lory. Lineage (NCBI taxonomy): Eukaryota > Metazoa > Chordata > Aves > Psittaciformes > Psittaculidae > Lorius > Lorius lory. The sequence goes on along the minus strand of JAOSLQ010056102.1, from coordinate 8,764 downwards.
GTTAAGACCCCAAGGCAAAAGCTTTCATCTGAAAATAAACCTGAAGCAAAAGCACAGGTTTGGATGAAAATGACAGCAACAATAACAAAATAAACATTACAGGATGGAGGTTTTCACCGTAACATTGGAAATTTTGACCAAAATTATTCATCTGGTCTGCGTACAAAGTTTTTCTAACTAATATTCTTTTTCTTAGCAAAAGACATCCCTGTCTGTCACACACAACCACAAAGGAATGGTGAGTCAGACTTCCCTGGAGCTGAGATGCATGTACCATTCACATGATCCGTACTGACAGATCTCAAGGTTTCAGGCATGCTATTGGATGCACCAGTTGTACACAAATGCACACAGAGAAAGGGAGAAAATGGAATATCAGACAGGCTTACTGCTATACTGCAGGAAGTACCTATAGGCAATGAAAATCAGAAGTCATGCTATGGTACCTTCCCAAACACAAGTAACTGCATTATGATTTGAAGGCTGTGCTGTCCCATTTTCAGCTCAGCCATAGAACACAAGTTTAGGTTTTAAACTACAACGTGTTTAGCAGAGCAAGGCAAATAAAGGCTGCTGACTTATCTGCAAAAGGTGGGGGAAAAAAATACCCAAAACAAAAACCACCAGCATCATTCAAATTCTCAGCAGTTGAAAGCCATCATCACAACAAAACCTACGTGCATGCAGATGGTGGCATGGAACATATATGACTGCATGGAACTAACACTAAAAAAAGGCAAACATCACCTTCCTGAACTTCATTTAGAGATCTAAAGCTTTTTGGAATCAGAGTGGATGAGATATTCACTCCACTTCTGAGTAAAGGAGCAGATTTCTTGTGGTTAGAGGGTTTCAGAAAGAATTGGTCAGACCTAGCATCATTTTGCAATCTCACGTAACACTGATGTCTTCACAAGCTCCTCTTGATCCCCTCATGGTTCTAGCAGCAATAAATCACAGCAGTTTGAAAGAAGGTTATGTGCACATCTTCATATTTCATACGTGATCCTGTTGCGCAAAACAAACGATCTGGGGTACTTTGCTTGAGGGTTGTAAAGTCATCAGTTCACTTTGGATTGACTTTAATACGTCTCCGTGGAATACTCTCATCCTTTTCTCTTTCAGTAGGACTCTGTACACTCATTTGTTCCCTAACTACTTTCACAAAGGCCTAAGGTTCATCTGAAATTTAACAGACCACAAAGGTTTCTCTTACAGGCAAGCACAGTATCATGCAGAGAGTCCATCCTGACTTCTCCGTGGGACCTCTAACCCTCATTTATAGGCACCTCAGCTCCCTGCATAGCCTCTGAGGAGGTAAAAGCACCTGAGGATAAGACACAACCCCCCCCACAACACCTAGCACCTCGCTGAGAACTTCTGATCTCCATTATTGCCCATCACGAGCTTATATCCAACTGCTGCAGCCCAGCAAATCCAGCCCTCAGCCACCTCCTCAAGGCATACCTATGCCCTTACCTCAGGTGCTCACAAGGCTGCTTTAGCTCTTCCCATCTATTTTATAAGCTCAGCATGACTCACAGCACAAAGGAACATAGTACACAGAGACCCACATAATGACCAGCTTACATTTAGCAAGGCTAAAGTTGCATGAGAGGTAATGGTGGATCAGACCCGGCGCTGTGCTGAGGCAGTCTGATGGTTTCCTCCCTTTGTGCCCCAGGGAATCTCCCTGTTCTTTCCATCAGCCATGGTACATCGGGGCTCTATTAGGGAGAGCTGTGTGTGGTATGTGTATACATGGCAATAATATCTGGTATTATGAGGCTACTGCACAAGATCACTTCAGGACAGAGCCTAAACCTGAGCATATCTGTCCCTAGCATCTCTTCATTCCTTTGTGAGCTTAGGTTTAACTTTGCATGTCCAGGTTTCATAATTACTAACTATATTACTCTGCATCTTTGCCTTTTTCTAATGATTTTACACTACCTTGTACAATCATTACTGGTTTTGTTTGGAAATACGGCTGCATTTACTGACCTTATCTATAAGTATCAGCTTCTGCCTCATATAAAATACAAACCAAACTGCTGTATACCAGGAGCTTTTTCTGCATCATCATAGAAATCCATCTGTTTCTATTTTCATTGCATTTTTAGACCTACACGGAAATCAAACTCAAGACAATATCAATAATGAGCACCAGCACCTAGAACAGGTCTTACTTTGAAACAGAGGTTTGGACTTCGTACTTTTTGTACTGCCAGACCAAAACACTTCACATCTGCTGGCTTGAGCTATGACTTTTATTGTGGTTGATATCCTGACCCTTCCTCCCAGCAAAACCGTGCTGGTCCATGCTTTAAAACACACAGCAAGCAACAGATACCGACTGGCAAGAGATTAGGAGCCAAGAGGATTGCTCCCGAGCCCATTTCCTTGCTCTAAAGAAAAGTTCTTGTGTTATTTCTGCTCCTGCTGCCTCCTTGTTTCACACATGGCCCAGAACCCTCCCTGCTCCCACTCTCTCACGCCTCCAGCCAGGCAACAACGCGTCATAAAGAGCTGATGCCAAACATCAGGATCATAACTGTATATTGAACCGCTCCTCTGAAGCGCTTGCATCCCCAGCTCCATATGGACCCGGCAAAGGATCTCAGGGAGAAGAGGAGGCAGGGAGGAGCGAGACCAGGGCTTCTAGCTGAGAAGCACGTGGATTCCTGCTAGCAGCAGCACAGCAAGTGGCTGGAACTGATTTACCACTAAAGCTGTTAACCAGTAACCGACTCCTTCCAATTATTGGTTTCACAAACAATAATGGGGTTAAAATTAGCAACCTGGAGATAAAACTTCTCTTCAAGGGAAGGGAGTGCAGTCCTGCGGGTGCTGAGGGAATTCTGAGGGAACGCTCAGAAAGGGGAGATGTGGAAAAGCATCCCGGAGGTGGGAAATGTGGTTCGGATCGGGACAGAGCTGCAGGACACCGCAGAGCACACTTTCAGCTCCCTCTCTCACCTCAGAGACTGCCAAATGCCACTGTGGTGACAGCGGGGATGAGCTGGGAGCCAGAGCAGAGATTATGAGGCTTGGGGACACGTGTGCATAAGAGGGGAAGAGAAAAGAGACAAAGAGATAGTGGAGATTTAGTGGCAGAAATTAAAGCCTCCAATAAATAATCCGGTTTTTGAGACTTTTCCTACCCCGGATTTGCAATTACAGACCAAAATTAACAACCATCCACACGTTTACTTCCCTAGGTTTAACCATTGTACTGCAAACATTTACCAATCAGCCAAGCCTGCCTTAAGGGTTCCAGCATCACTGAGAGCTGACATATCAAGAAAGAGAAGTACAAAGGTAAGAGGCAGCATTTTCAACAGCAGGGAGGAGGAAGAGTCCTGATTCTAAGGGGACCATCCTGATTATCACAAACCAGAGGCTATTTTTTAAGCTTTGGTTTTAATGCCTGCAGCCAAATACAAGTGAGAAAAGCCTGAATGCAAATGCCTGGCTCCCATCCTTTACTCGGACCACCATGCTGGATTACCACCACTGCTAACAGCCCTTCCATTGGGAATTGGCAGCTGGGCCCCTTGGCAAAATATGGAGATATGTTGATGGGCTTTAAGTTGAAAACACTGAGGTATTCGCTCCACTTAATAAAGAAAAGCATCTAAATCTTTTAAGTCAAAAGTTCCACTGGGAAATAAGCAACAGGCCCTGCTGTGTTCCAAATGTCAGGATTGCCATCCCTCTCCTATAAATCGTAGGCAGGGCTCAAACGCGAGGGGGGAAAATTCCCAGCACAATCCTGCACACCGCATGGACCAGAGCTGTGGAAATGGACAGCACCGAGCAACCACATCATCCATGTGGTTTTCCAGCTTTTTCTCACACCCAAAGACCAAGAAAAAAGCCCACCCCAGGACAGGAAGTGATTTTTCCTTAGCATAGTGCAAATTAAGGTGCAAACGATGGGAACTACTTGCCCAGGAAGAATCCAGCTTCCTACACACTTGGCAGCATCACTCACTGGGAAGCCATAACACTCACTGTGCAGAGCTTGCACCACCCTCTCTAAGAAGTCTGTGCAGAGCAGGATGTTTCTTCCAACCTGAAAAGTCCTGTATCATTTTGAGGCATATTAGAGGTGAAGGAAGTGAGGGCCACTGGCTATAAAACAGAAAGGTCAAGATATAACCCGTGCCCCAGGAAGTCCCTACGCTGCAGATTACCACCTGTATCACTGCTATTGCTCTGGTTTTATACTCAGTGCACCCACTAGAATGCACAGGCTAGAAAGGAGTTCTTGAATTTTTGTCCCATTTATTTTTTGCTTTTATATGTAATATAAAAGCAAAACTAATATATATAAATGCTTTTATATAACAGACTTATTTTCCAGCCTTTTCTGCAAGTAGGAAACTTTCTAGTCAGGAAACAACAAGAATTTCAGGGCCATTATTTTAAAAAGCACACAGGAAATTAGGCTCTAAGCTCCATATTTAAGTAATGAATAATTCCTAATTAGAACAAGTCCTAATAAGATTTCCTGATGTGCCAAAACACTAGATAAGGGGTACCAGGACAGCCAGGCTGACCTAAACTGATCTTGGACAACAGACTTTCACATAAGGCTTCTTCCCCACAGCATCACCAATTCTTGCTCCTTTGTTCCACAAGACAGGATACTTCATTAGGTTTGCAACCTCAAGCTCATTCCCATGGCACAACATAAGACATTAATCACCATTCCCAGACTTCATCAGGAGAGAAGAAACCAGGCTGCGAGCTGACAATTCCATGACTCACAAACGAATACGTGCAATCAGGGAAAGCAAAAGTGTGACAGCATGCTACAGTGCCCTAGGGTTAAAGGGGATCCAAACCACACTGTGTAGATCCCATCCGGATCTGCATCTTAACTGCCCCGCCGTTTGGCAATACTGAGAGTCAGCATTTCAACCCGTAGCATGTGGACTAAGAAAGCGATGAATTTGGGCTCCACAAAGGTTGTGTACAGTCACGTTCCCTGCTCTGCTCTTGCTCAGGGCAGAAGCAGACCTAAGCCCCAGTGAGGTCCAGGGTCAACTGACCCAGAGTTCAACTGACCCAATTATTTCTCCTAATTGCCCCTCTAGTGGAAATGTTTCCTTATCAGCCCCAGCTGAAAGATCCTCTTCTGGGGGCGTGTGAGAGAGACTGTTTATTCTTATGCTTGACTCCTTTGAATGTTTTCATTTCCACTGATAATCCCATTTTATTGCCTGGCTTTTCTCTCTCTCTCTCTCTGAGATAAAGCCACATCAGTGCTAGAATCTTAATGTGGATGGTGACCTGCTTTCAGTGGGACTTCTCTGTAAAACGCTTCCAGAATAAAAGCCATCGCAAGACTCGCATCCTAAGTATTCCACTTCCTTCCACATTTGAACTAAAAAGGTTTCAGACAGTGAACATTTGAATCAATTTTATTCTTGCATCTCAAGCTAAGGCTAAGAGTTTGATCTGTGAGAAAGCTCCCAAAGCAATCTTTGATCACAAGAAGTTCACTGTGCTGTATCCTTCAAGGAAGTATAATTCCCCCGGTTCAGATCTCCTTGGGCCTTGTGTATAGCAGCTAATCTTCTTTGATTTCCTCCGTAAGCCCAGTTGCACGTACAAGGTTAAGCATATCGAGCAGGTATTCCCGCATCTTACTCGCATGGACATTTCTCCTAAGCCATTACCTCTAGAGGATTTGTTCATTTCTCCCACTTAGTGCTCCACTGCATTCAGTAGGAGAAAATAAGCCTTTTCCAATAGGATGCATACAAGCTGAATTGGTTTAGAAAGTGTTTTTATTCAAGCATCCTCTACAGAAGGTGGCATCTTAGAGACTGAGTGCAATGTGAAGTGAAGTGTGCAATATATCAGACTAGAAGAGTCCATTCACAACGACTGATAATGAAAATCAGTCTTTAAACTACAGTTTTGCTGGCTTCATACCTGTGAATTTCATGCCTACATGGATCCACACACAGAAGAAAGCGGAAAGCTAGCCAAATTCCAGAAACCTGGAAATCCCACAGAAGGACTGAATCCCACTTAGCTCCTGTTCAAAAGGATAAATTAACTGCAATTCGCTTGCATGGCCTGTCAAAAACCCCTGAACAAGCCCAGTTTAAGCTTTGCAGCAGACATTCCATAACAGCAGTCCTTCAGCTTTTGTCGAGGTCTCAACACGCAGCTGCTCCCATGGAGAGAAGCAGATGAGAGCAGCGCGCTCCTGCTGAACGCCAAGCTCTGCAGAAAACCCAGGAGCTCAAACTGAGCGCTGATGGCTTCTAAATTCCTTTGGAAATCAAATGAGCTCTTCCCAACTTCCCCTACAGTGGCAGGCAGCTCCAAAGGCGTAAATGATTGCTGCTGTGGTAACACAGTCACAGTGATTTCGTCAGCTTTAGAAGGATGACTTGGGAAAGGCACATGGGAAGTAAGCTTTAGATTTACCCCTTGTGACTCCAGGCACCAGCAGAAAGTGAGCCACGTCTCACTAAGCCCTCTCTCCTGTTGGGGGTTGGAAGTGGATGATCTTAAGGTCCTTTCCAACCCAAACCAGTCTGGGGCTCTATCATTCTATGACACCGGAATAGACCCTAGCTTTTCACCACCCCTATTTGCTAACGTGTGTAAAAGCATTGTCATCCCTGATAGAGTCTCAAAAGGACAGAATATACGAGAGCTAGCCAAGGGTAGCACTTCTGGGTGTTTTCAAGCTGGAGAGCTCTCAGGGAACATACGATGGCTTCCTCACATTTAACACAAGTAAAAACCTGGCGCAGTGATAACTGCGGTGGACGATGGGGTACGTGTGGAGAGTTTGGCAAAATAGGTCCAGATCACTCTGCTGTGGACGTCTTACATTAAATTCTACCAGTAAAATCTTGCAGCAAGAAAAATCATCTCGTGCCTTGCCTTTGACATCAAGAAGGCTATGATGTTGTCTTCGGTACTACAGAAAATGCTTTTCTATAGAATAGGGATTATAAACTGCTCCCCTGTTTCCCAGAGGTCTCCCTAGATAAACACCAGGAACTCAGATGCTGTGATTATAAGGTCAGACAAAGAAGAAGTTACTATATTCACTTCTCAAAACTTGTCCAGAAAACACTAAATATTCACGTGTTTATTTAATGAGCTTACTCGTCTTTTTATTGCTTTGATTACCATAGCTCTGTAATTTCGTTTCTAGTGGGTTTTTCTAAGTTATCTTCATCCGACATGAAAGATGTCATTAGAGACAACGTTAGGTTGGAAAAAGTCATCTGTTTTCTAGCTAAATCCTCCTACAAAGACAGCAACTAGCAACTGGGATGTATAGCAGCTGAAACTGTAATGGTGCGTACAGCGGTTAATTGTGCATATGTGATACACGCTATTTAGCCTGCTTTTTGTTGAATGCAGCACATAGAAACCCTCAGGAGGCTGGGAAGGGTCACAGCCATGGCTGAATGAGAAAAGAACATTAAAATTATCATTATAGGTCTTCCTCCCTTTGACTTAGCTGGGTGAACCCTAGAAGATTTAGAGTTCAGGTTCAGTTCAGATAAACATCCAAAAGTTCACAGGTTTACCCAAACTATCTGACTCTCTAGAGTCCCAAACGGAGCTGGAAATCTCCAGAACTTCCTTTCTTGAGGGATTTTCCAAGCTTCTACTTTTGAACAAAACTCAGAAGTCACAAAACAAACAAAGGATGAAAACCCTTAAATGCTGCAGAACCTGAGCACAATTCATTAACATTAAACTCCAGAAGTCAAAGTCTCCTCACACACATGTCCTTCCAAAAAGTGTTTTGGTGGGTTGCTTTTAATATCAGATTTTATGTCTGAATTGGAGCACATTTACTTTTTAACCTGATTTCGCTCAGTCTATCCTACTTATTTTTACCATCAGATTTTTTGTGAGTGGAAACCAGAGCAGGTGGTAAAGGAGGCTCTGTTCTTCTACACATTTACAGTACATCTACACAGCACATTTAGGAATCGCAGAGAATATCTCTCCATCTAAAATATTTACTAAAGCAGAGGTGAAGAGGTAAAGAGAAGAGACAGGGAGTACAGTGAAGTAGTTTACAAAGTGCTGACATTCATAACAGATAGCTCTCTCATTGGCATGGGAGCTGCTGGTTTCTCTTTTTGACACCGATATGGAAAGCAGCCACACTATCAGCAGGAACACGACCTCTGATCAACTGTTGCTCACTTGCAGATCCCTGTCTACCAAATTAACTGTGGCCATTCATTTCCTCTGTTGTCAAAATGTGGTTTCAATCACCTCTGGGACTAAGACAGATGATCTGTAGCAAATAAAGAGTACGTTGCCTTGTAGTACTTTCCATCATCCCCTCCACTTGTAAAGCCAGAGAGGAATGCAGGCACCCTTGTCGTGAGCACAGGTTCTCCTGGCACACTGTACAGAGCTCACCTCATCACCAAACACCCTCATTCACTCGTGACGTGCTGTGCCATTTGTATCAGGCTGACAAGACACTTCTTATGTTACCAAATGAGGAAAAATATATTTCATAATCTCATTAATGCATATAAGTATCTATAATAATAATAGCTATGAGGAAAGATGTATATACAGAGTCATTCGTTTCCCTTCTATCCAACTACCAGCAAGGGAAGAGACTTCCTGAATTGAGAGTCTGCACCTGTACCACCATGTTTAATAGGTACTCATGGGCAGGGACCCCTTCCACTGGAGCAGCTTGCTCCAAGCCCCTGTGTCCAACCTGGCCTTGAACACTGCCAGG
>JAOSLQ010056098.1:0-19754 GCA_025629905.1 Lorius lory | reverse complement strand
TGGATGTAGGAGCCATGACAGCTTTGAGTAAAGCATTTAAGCAGACATCTGCTTTGTATAAATTATAGGAACCTTGGTCACACAAGTTTTCAGAGAGAGGCAAAGGTCTTTTATCAGCATCTGTAGCTTTTGGGATTGTGATTTCTTTTTACTGTAGGAAGCTTTGGATCTTGGAAACAGTAAAACTACCTGCAGATTTGTTATTTACATTTGTATTTGGTGTTGTGTTAACGGCTCCAAGGCAGGAGGAATGTGATTGACATGGGTGTTGGGAGCTGGAAAACACTTTGTTAGTCTCAAATCAGGCCCTCAGAGGCTAAAACTCTGGTTAAGTATAACTGGAGTGGATTGTCTTAATCTGACTGCTGTAGTGCTTTATGTCTGGTCATTTAAGCTTATTTCTGTAAATACTTACTTAAATAAACTTGAATCAATTATTGCAATGTCTCCCTTTGTCTCCTACCATCAGAAATGGCATGGTGTCATGATATAAGTGGTCAGAACAGCAGCATTAGGGAAATGATACCTTGCACACACTGAGCAAGATGTATGTTAACACAAAAGACCTTGGAAGATGGCTTCTCATATGTGAAGAAAGATGTTTCACATTCTTGCTCATTGCCTGCAAAAAGAAAACCTTATAATCAGGAAAGGTTGCAAAAACAATGTTATTCTGTATATTTCACTGTCACAAAGGTTGTTCTCTCCTCTTTTGATCACCCCTGCTGGCTTATGTCTGGCTATGAGACATCTGAAAGGATAGCAGGACTTTTACTGGTGATACACAGTTGACCAAAGGTCTGATGTGCATATGCTCTTGTTACCTTCTCACTTGTGCTGCTTAAAGTAATTTGGCTCACTCGTGAAGCTTTATGCATTGTACATCTGACAGAGCAAACTAATTGAAACACAGTACTCTGCATATCACTTTGGCACCATCAGTCTGTGCCGGTGCCGCACAGTTCAAAGTTAATAGAGAGCCATGTCAGGGATGCTGCTCACCAAGGTGAAATGCAACACAATGGTGGACAAGCTTGGTGAGTGGTTTTCCTCTACAAGAGTAGCTTGGAGACATGACTTTACTCTCTTTAGTACCTCCGGACGCACAAAGGCGTAGCTGTGAAGGTGATGGGATCATATCAAATCTATCCGAGTGCAGAGCTTTGGTTTAATTTTTTTTTTTATATCAATGGCTGGTCTCAGCTCTAATTAACCTAGTCCCCTATCAGTCCATTCCCTCCCCACATGCCGTCTTTTCCCCTTCCTCTCTGTGATCTCCATTTCACTGCAGAGATGGCCTGGCAAAGAGACATTATTCTATTTAGAAGCTGAGCACCTCACTAGGGGTGACAGGCCTGTTTTTAGGTCATTTATCTAATTGCTCTTTGCAGATAAGAATTAATTAGCCCGATTATTTTTCTTAGTTTTTGGATGGGTTCCCCACCTGGAGAGAAGAAATTCCTCTATGTCAGTGATTAATTGCTGAGCCAGAAGCTTTCTGCCTTGCATTTCTAATAAATGCCGACTGGTTCTTTAGGTTGCATTAGGAACCAGGCAGATTGTGGTTAAAATGCACAGGATAATAAAGTATTTGTACAAACAGGATCACTGTCATTAGATTTTGAGTAAATATTTTAATGTATCTGGAGGTCGAGGGACTGTGGGAATCAAAAGGTTTAAGGTCTCCTATTCCCAGCACTTTCTGCTGAGAGCCACCCCATAGCCCTTTGATCTAAAACAGATGAACCTCATGGCAATGCCTCAGTTCAGGATTTGGCACAGCTGTTTTGTCTCATCCTGGTCTGAGTGCTCAGAGGGTCGTGACTGTGCAGCCAGCTCAGCTCAATGATAACATTTTGTGAACTACAGTGGAGCAGGCTGAGCTGAAGGAGGAAAGGTTAGGATTTGTGTGTAAAATTATGGCAGGTTTATATCCAATTGAGTTTAATGCAGTAGAAATACCCCTTTCCCCTTCCTCCTTTCCCTTCTTTCCTTTCCACTCTTTCCTTTTCTCTTTCCCTTTCCTTTTCCCTTTCCCTTTCTCTTCCCTTTTTATTTTCTTCATATTTCCCTTTGTTTCCCTTTTTTTTTTCCGAACATTCAGCCCAAAGTAAAAGGTGTTTTTCTGCAGGATCTACTAAAGAAAAGCATAGTGGTCTCAATTCACAAGCTGGTCAGCTTAGGACAAGCCTCCTTTCCAGGACTATGCAGCAAGTCAGACAGTATGATCTCTTATGCCCTTAAAACCTGATTTCTGCCCTAGAAAGTTCATGGAAGAAAATTGGAGTCTTGCCATTTATTTCACTGTGCTTGTGAACTGCTTGAAGCCCCTGATGTCCCAACAGGAGAAATTAATTGCTGGTGTTAGAGCTGATCACAAAAGACATTGGAGCTGCCTACTTCACAGTGATCACTACCACCTCAGAGAGACAAGGCCAAAAAGGCAGAGGAATGAGATCCTGTGTCATCCCCTGGTCTGACTCCCACTGCCCCACAGCTGCGAGATGTTAAGAGGGCAGTATGAGGGCATCTGGCACTGAATGCCTTTGCTGCATCTGTTCTCTAGAAGAAAATAAATCTTCCTCATCCTGAAATCCACAATCTTTAGATTGGAGTTAAGTAAATTAGAGTCTCTCTGCTTTCACTGTTAGTGGGCAGAGTTATTTTACTGAAGGGTTTGTTCGTTTTTCAGCTGAAAGGGGAAAAAAAAAGTGAGAAAAGATGAAAACATGACAATTTTTCTCCTGGCAAGTGGGCTGAAGACAGAAGAGGAGAACCGATATTTCTCTGATGTATAGGAACAATATTGCATTGTGAAAAGTAACTTTCCATGGAGCTTTGATTCTTACTCAACCACAGTATTTTGAGAATACCATTCCCAACTGTGATTTAAAGACAGAAAAATCTAGTGCTACACTGATGGTTAGTCAAAAATCAATGCTTAAAAATTGCTCCTACCTTCAACTTTGAGCTATGGGATATTATTTTGGCTTTGAGTATCAAGTGAAGCTCGTGTATCAGATATAGCTGATATTTCTCACAACCTACAAAATGATCAAAATTCTTTCACCTTTTCTTTTGTTAAATTGAGATTTCATTCTGGTCACCATTGCTGCTAAACAAGAATACACACACAAGACAGAGCACCTAGTTGTTTTCTTCACCAGATCCCCAAGGGGAATCAGATGCTTGGATTCAATGGGACTGGAGCTGCTAAATACTGGTTTTGATATTAGCTATTGGACCCTGTTTTAACTAATATATTACATAATAATTTGGGAATAAAAACAACATCTTGCCAAGTTACCAGGAAGTTACACTACAAACTATATTTCGGAGGTGGAAATGGAACCCCCCTGAGCCTGTGTTTTTTTCCCTAATGCCACAAAATGTGTCACTGGAAAAACTTCACACAAAGCCTTAGCAATGTCTGCTCTTGTTTTAAGCCCACACCAAACCATTTAATTTAAGTAAGATTTACCTCCCCCACCTTCAGTGTCATTTCTGGCACTGTACATGAGGAAATTTAACAATATCGAGTGGCCTGAGTTATGATAATGAAAGATGGTTGCTAAGAAAAACCATGATGATAGCCAAGAAATTAATATTACAGAGATGAAAATCTTCTTATAGACCCAAAATAATAGATGTTCTGTATCAATATATGACTAATCAGCACTCAAGGATTTATCTTTCAAATTACAGAACTTGGTGGAGACATTTAATGCAATATGGTCTCCCTTCAGAGAGATACAGTATGTGACTAAATATCTCCAGTGAGTAATATTCACACTTACTCAAGTACTGTAAATATATCCCTGATAAATCTGGAGAGCGAATTCTTGTAAATTCTTGTTTAACACTGCAAGGAAGCTTAATAACTTTCCAATCTATCAACATGTTTTAATTTCCTACTGTGTAGTTTCTAAGTGAAACAGGGCATTTAACAGAAGAGTTGATTGAAAACTAATGGAGAACGGATTGCCATCTCCTAGAAAACCTTGGGATCAAATGTCCACTGAATTGTATGGTTTTGGGCAGGACATTTTCAAATGTGGATGTTTTATTGTCACTATGCCTAACTATGCATGCAATTTTTCATGTAAAATTAAGTGCATATGCAGACCTAAAAAAGAGAAAACCCTTTTTACTAAGAAGTGGAAATGGCTGAGAATGTGAAAGATGCTTGCAGCCAGGTGGGTACATCAGGAAGTGACCTTATGTTATTTACACCTATTTTCTAAGGTCCAGAATGCAGGCTGAATGGAATACCCAGTAAAAATCATGCCACACTTAAAAAAAAACAACCTGTTTTATTCTTTTTATAAGTATGTATCTAGGGTCCCCGACAAGTATATATCTACTCAACAAATTAAATCCAACAAACTCGTTGACATATATAGTATCAGGTTGTTTTTGAGCTGCCTGCCCAGTAGTTTGCAGATATTGCTCTAAGAAGAAAGTTCAGAAATAGTTAGAGCTGTGATGGATAGATGTCTGAATCATAGCTGCTACATTTGGGTGTTATATGAATCAACCTTTGCTGATAAAACCAAAAATACATCAACTTTTGTTTCCATAGCTGTTAATTAGCTTCGGTTGTCTACAGTTTTTTTCTCTAAGCATTGGGACATTTCCTAGGGATTGAATTTAAGGAAGAGGGGTGGTGTAGCCCTTTCTAAGAGCAAATGCAGCAATGGCTGTATATTGTTTTATAAAGTGTGCAAGGGTTTTTCTAAAATATAAATTATTCAGTTATGATGATGATGATGCCACAGTGTATACAAGAGTTTCCAGTCCCAGAATGGACATAAACTACTTACTCTGAATAGCAAACATCAAAGAAAACAACCGAACTGAGAATTAATGACTCACTATTTCTGTTTTTTTCAGCTCTAGGGGTCTCCGCAAAAGAAACATCTTCCTACAAGCGATAATATGAAATCTTCCTGTTCCTCCTACTTGTCTTTTTCCTCCCTGGGGTCTTTAAACTTACTTCAAGTATTTGAAAAACTTGCTACATTTTTCCTATATTCTTCCAAATCAAGTTTCCACAGTTTAATCATTTTAATCTCTTGCTACCTGACAGGACTTTCTAGTCTTCTCTGCAAAATTGACAATATCTGATTTTTCTTCCTTGTTTTGTTTTTTTCCCTGCACAAAAATACTACATGGTGAAATAAGCACGGAAAATCAAGTATGCAAACCATTACAGGGCACCTGCAATAGGCCAAGGAACGAAATAATTATTTCCTGACCACTTCAAGTCACCATTTGCCTACCACAGTGCAGAGAAATTTGGAGTACAGACAGCAACCCTTTTTTTGCTTGTTATTCATGTAATTAACAACATTGCAACAATTCAAAATAGTCTTTGAAATGTGAATGTTGTCAATATCAGCACTTCCATTTGAATAACACATTCCTAGACATTTCTTGTTATGATTCACAACTGTCTGGTGCAATTGAGACCCTGGTAACACTCTCAAAAGTTCTTGAGACTCGTATTTATTTCCATCATTTCAGGACACTCTTTGTAAAGATTAATATCTTTTAATACCTCTTGCCTGGGTGCAAAGGGCGACCCTGATTTTCGCAAAATCTCATTTTGCAAAACACATGCTGAGTACATTAAGGAACCTGATGAGATACAGCACTGGCAAGAGAAACCTTCAAACATTACTTTTTTTTCCACCATAAAGTGGAAAACTCTAAACGATATTGTTGATTAGATACAGCATATTGGTAAAGGTCTTGCTAGCTCTCCTGAGCGTGTCTGCTTGACTTCTAAATTCACAGCACTAAAATGTTTTCATTCCCTTTCCCTTCACTCCCCACTTAATCCTTCAGCATTTTCACCTTAATCCAGAAGTTTTCAAATGCCCTGACAAACCAGCTAAATGTAAAGAAATAGCTGCTTCTCTTGGCTTTTTTTCCTGTCAATCATTTTAAACCCAGCGGAATGTGTGATGAGGATGACTCAGTTTGTAGAAAAGCAGCAACTTAGCAGTTGGCTAATGTTTTGCGAGCTGCTCGGCTTAAACAGATGGAATACTTGTATTTCATATCTCCATCAGCCCCATCCCTGATTATGGCTTTTTAGTAGTCCCAGGTACTAACTACCATGGCATGGGAAGAGATTGGTGGCAGTCTGGTGTTCACAGCTTACTTGTGATTCTGTAAGGTTTTCTTATTATGCTCAATAGTTCTGTCAGACAGGTGTTGGAGGGATGCAGTTGTGCTTTGGGGAATAGCGGGTAAATTTATGCATCTTTAAAGAACTGGCAGATTTAGCTGCCTACATATGATTTAAGGGCCTGATCCCAAACCCATTAAACTTAATGGGAGTTTTTCATTGACTTAGTTGGCTTTGGATTAGCTCCTAAGTGAATTTCCAGTAGAAGGTAAAAACCCAGCCAACAAAGCTGTCAATTTCTTGGCATACTCATCTCCTTTTACTGAGCAGTGGCATAGCCAAACCTTGCAGAACTGCCCAGTGGAATTATTCTGACAAGGCCTTTACCTGCAGACATTTCTACCCCTCACCTGGAACTCCCAGAATAGTTGATGAAAGCTTGAAGGAACAAATAAATATATCACAGGATTTTCCCCATTGAAATGCTGTTAAAACGGAAAAGAGATGTAGGCTTTATTTGAATAAATTAGCCTCTGTTGCCTTAGAATAGAGTATTGCTGCACCATGTTGGACCTAGGGGCTGTGTACCCCAACATGTGCTATGGATTTGGCTGGAGCAGGTATCTCGGGAACAATACAAGGATACTTTTCTAGAATCCTCTGCTGTTTTTCAGTGACCTGTGGCTTAGAAACTCCCTGACCAAGAGATCTCTATGCATTGAATAGTCCTCAGTGTGTTTTTCTTCTATGAATTTCTCCATAGACTGTTTTTGAAACTATTCAACCACCCCTAAATATTGTTGCAAGGAACTTCACAAATCGCTTTTGTGCTAGAGGTCTTGTTTGTTTTGAATATACTAGCTTCGTTTGATGACTTTTAAGTCTTAGATTTCTACAGACAGTGAACACTCATTATCTATTAGCCATTACCAGGCCAGCCAGAATGTTAAAGACCTACATCTGACCTCCTCCTCCCCCTCTTCAGATGTTCTTTTTCAAGATAAAAAGTCTTGATCTATTTAGCTTAACTAAGAAACTATAATGTAACTTTCCCTAACCTCAAATAATTATGGACCTGCAATTAAATTCTGTGGTCAGCTTGGATTCAATCAATACATTAGGCTTACTGGACATGATGATATTTGCTCTGACTTTTCTTCCTTTAATACCAAAATTAGTCTGACTCAGCATCCCTCATGAGATATTGCAGGAGAAAATGGCGGGGGGGAATCTATATTGTGAGTATTCCTGCCATTGCATTAGTTAATAATGACAGACATATTAGTATTCTTGAAGTTCCTATAGCCTCTATGCTTCATACAGAGCTGTAAAATAAAACAACCATAGCCATTAATATGCTAATGTTATATGATATGACCATGTTGCTCTGTCTCTTGAGTATCTCCACTGTCTTCCTATCTCTTTCCACATCACATTAACACTCCCTGGGTGAAATCCTGACCCTGTTGAAGTCAATGGCAAAGCTCCCATTGACTTCACCAGCATCAGGATTACCTCCTCCAAGGAGTTTTACGGCTTCGCTCCTGACTGCTTTTCTGGTTTTACACCCTGATGTATCCCCTGCTTGCTCTCCCTTTTTTCCTGATAAATGCTCATCCTCGTACTCTCATTTATTTTTGGTCTTGCATGTCTAATTCTGCCCCTTCTTGATATTAGTCTGCCAGCATGAAAACATCTTCTTCTGCCCTGCCTGCCCATTGAGTCCCCCCTCCTGCTACCAAATCCTGCTTAAATTTTGTACTGCTAATCTCTCACTGCTAGCCACTGCTAGACATTCTCCTCCCCTTTCCCTACATCTGATCACGATATAGGCTATACTAAAACTGAGAAAATAGGTGAAAATTGCCTGCCTGCTTCCCCAGATGACTTCAGACAAGGTTTTCACATGCAAGACATCTATAGTTAGGGAAATACTTCCCAGGCATTTTCTCCCTCTCATTTTTCTACCTTGTATGCACTCCTTGCATTAGATAGACCTGCAATACTAATTCCTTGCAGTCCAGACTTATATTTTTAATTTGATTTTATGAGAGTTATGCACAGTTATAGAAAAAATAAATTGCCCTAAAATTAGCATGTTGAATAGGCTAAGGAGTATTTAGAAATGAGCAGAGAATAATGCTTTATAGATAATTTATCATGCAGGCAAGAAGAAAGAGTTTGCCTGACTCAGGACTTCAGACTTGCCATGAATATATAGCATAATCAGTAAAGAGTTTGCATGATCAAGCACTATATGGAAAAAGGTCATAATACGAAGTTCATTTAAATCAATAGAAAGTTTCCGATTGTCTTGGATAGAGGCCTAAGTAAGGATCTCGGGATCTGACCCACTGCATCTCATTGCACAGAAGCCTTGAAATGTGTTGTGGGTTAGGGTTTTTGTGTTAAATTTAAGTACATATGCTGAGCAGCTTTATACTGTTGACTTTGAATAGTTTTGAATCTAAGCTGAAAGATCCCAGAAACTATTAATACCCTCCAGAGAAATATCAGCCTGCAATAGTGAGTATGGATCCCTCTTGTTGACCTAGTTTATATCTACAGAATCAACCTACACAATTCTTTTCACCAGCTGCTCTGTGGCTTAGGGAGATGGGGTGTTAATTAATGAGACATTTGTGGAAATTTATAAGGGCTTTTCCTATCCAGGTTAGACATAAATTATGAAGGCTCTGGCAAAGTGGGCAGAATATTGTTGACTGTAACTGTTCTGCTTATTATAGCCAGTACTGGAGAAAATAGGTCTTCAAAGAACAATTTACGTGCAGGAGCAAGCTTGATGGGAAAAAGAAGAACATTTAAAACAATTAAAATCGCAGGATGAAGTGATTTGTTTTTCCTTTTCAGTGTACAATCGCTTTCTGAAATTTCTTTTTCAGTAGTGTCTTTTAGTCCCTGACCTGTTAGGTAAGGCACAATTGCAGGCTTATGAGATTGTGATACCTTCAAAATAGGCATGATGTCATACAAGTTTCAGTATTATCTGCTGCCTGGATTCCACAGAGATAAATACATTGGAAATGCACACCCTGAGAGAAAAATTAGATAGATTTGCTTTGATTATGTGTTGTCTCCTTTTTAATGTTAATTTCTCACAAATATTCTAGCATGGGAATTTAGCGGCAGACGTGTTTGTAGAAATAGCTACTTTTAAGTGAGTGTTGGAGAACAGTGGTTTTCTTAACAATGAAAAGCAAATTTCCATTTCTGACTCAGAAGCATTGTCATTGTCAAGTTAATTCAAAGCCTGACATTCTATCAGTCAGGAAAAGAAACATGTAACATGCATTTAATTAATATGTCCCTCTGAGGGTTTGAACACGCGCGAGTCTATGATAGCCGTTCATTTAGGAGCGTTTCAGTTCAAGCAGTAGATCCAGATCTGGAGGTCCCTTTTCCCATTCACCCTCAACCCTTTTCATTTCTTATGACATGTGACAGACTATACGCCATTGGGGCAGACATTTTACAATGAAATCTGTTTTCACCAGAAAACGCTGATTCACCAAAAGCAAAATGTTATGTGAAAACATATTGTTTTGATGAGCTTCTAAGCAAACACAGGTGGGCTTTCCATTCAGATTGCTTGATAGCTCTTAGGATTTGCTTGAGGACCTGCAAGTACTGAACTTTCTGGACTTGTGATCTGATTATTTATAAGATCCGGTTCCAGCCATCCCCCACCAAGGAAACAGAAAATCTTCATTCATGATTCAGATCCTTGAATACCTGGAAGTCTTAGAAACAGACCTACTAATTTGGTGCATTGGCTCTGAGTTCAGTTTTATTATGAAAATTTGCTTTTATTCCTAGTTTTTGTAGAAAATCTTTCATTCTGAAAGTAAAAAGGAAAAAAACATCCTTCCACAGTTACTTTCTCCTTATGTGTCCTCCAGAATTTCTAGCAAAATCACATCTGCTTGATTCATAATAATTTTGTTCATGAGCACCAAACACAGTTCCATCACAAACCATTCTCAGGATGAGAATCTGAACGGAGTTACCAGATAGTTCAAAGTACCTAGAACTGCTACAAGCAGAAAGAAAAGGGTTAAACCCATCAAACAAATATTTTTCTTAATCACTACTATAGAGTGACTTTCTTTCATGGTTATTAGGCCATTAACAAAACAAAAAGCAGAAGTTTATGTCTTCAAGACACTGTCTTAGCCTTGGTGAGGACACTTCATGAGCTACTGGAAATCCTATTTTCCTGAGAGACCATAGGGTTATTATAGACTCAGAAATCAAAATCTGTGCTCAAACCACTCAGATCATCCTTTGCTCTTTTGTTACCAGGGTCCTCACTGTGGGACTGCATTTCCCTGTCAGCCATGTGGGTTCTTTGCTAGTCCTCTGACTGCTCAAACGCAGTGATCTGCAGAGCAATCAAAGAAGCCATTTCATGTTCCTTGTCAGGCATCGGGCCTCCTGATCTCTTATCAATTATCTGTCAAAAGAAGAGGGTGTTATTCTTCATTAACACATTGCAGTGTGGTAATTAACAACCAGATAGCATGGGGCTTAAAAAGTGGCCTCCCTTGACCACTTGTTCAATAAATATTGACATAAGCACCAGTAAAAGTATGTCATATGGATCTTCGCTAAAAACAACAAGCAAGAAAAGAGGAGAAAGGCAAGCAAAGTGTATCATGGCTTGTTTTTTGAAGAAACCTCTAGCAAGTTTTAGCAGCAAATGGAACAAATTTGGGCATTATTCAAGCCCAGGTTGCCTTGTTTCTTGTTCCTCTCTGGACTAAAGATGTGCCCCCCTCCCCCTGCTTTTGGGTGGGGGGCAGAAAGGGGAAGTTACCTTCCTGTTGAAATAAGCCAGCAAGAACTTTGTCAAGGAATGAACTCTTACTGTAACCCACACCTCATTTGTCACCCTGATGGGCTGAGGAAAAGTGACATTTACAAACTGAGAATGAAAGTACATCCATTTCACCAGTCTGACACCCTGATATAATAACTATTTACCTTGAGAAAGAGGGACTGAGATTTCCGATTCTTGTGAATCTTCTCACTTTGGCACTTATTTTCTCACTCTGTCAAACAGCCCCAGATTAATGGAACAATTTGTTCAACAAATCATATTAGCAGAAAGCGCACAGGGTAAAGAGAAGGAGGCGGGGGAGCAGGAAATTTTTACTCATTCATAGCAGTGGTATCTCTGCAAATAAAAATGTAGTTATGCCTGACATTTACAGAGGTACAATGTGAAAGGGAAAAAGTGTAATGACTTTGGGCAGTTGAGAGATCACTTTGCAAGAACAGTAGTGCTCAAAAGGGAATAAGATAAAGTTACACATAACATCTAGATTGAGCTTCTTTCTGGAACATATTTGTCAAACACAGCAGGATCCGTCTGTGTTTAAAAAAGAGTTTTCCATTAAAATTAAGCACCGTGTGCTTTCCTAACTATAAAGGAATGCTCCCTTACAGTCTGCATTTCAGAAATGTTAGGTAAAGAATTAAAGTAAGTTGGAGCCATATGGTGAATGCTATGAATCCTTCTTGCTGGCTTGATAATGTTCAAGGGACTGATATAAACCACATCTAAGTCAATGGAGGATTTTCCATTGAATTCACAGGATTCCAAATTGGGCACAGCGCAATCAGAAACCCAAGTCTTTTACATTTACTCCTCATTTACACTGCATAATACCACTGAAAAAGCAAAACAGACAAACAAGGTTTCTTCTGTTTCCCTATGCACATATTTAGTTCTTACTGTGGAGGCAAACAAATGGAAGAACGCAACAGTGGCTATTCTACCTTCATAGGGGCACAAATGTGAGTATTATCAATCTTGAAAAGTCATCTTGGATATATGTTTTGGTTAGGAATTGGTAATGAGTTAAGACCGTGTTGATGAGTAATTCACTGGGCAGCAAACCATACTTATTCCTCTCAGCTCTTTAACCCAGAGCTCCCTGCAAAACTGTGTGTTGGTATTTATAGTATATACAGAGTAGATTATCTTTAAAAAGTGTTTCTTTTTAAGTCTGTGGTGCCTGTTTCTGCTAGCCATGAAAATACACAGAGCGATGCAGCATCATCCCCCCACATGCACACTCACACACTTACAAACACATTTTAAGAGGACACTCTAAGTTTGCCATCACGTTAATTTATTTCTGTTAGCTTGGTACAGCAGCACTGTACCCTGCATCTTCAATGAAAATTGACGCTCCCTTGTTCCACGTTTCTTTATGCCATGACCTTGGGTGTCAATGGAAAATATTGCTTTGCATCCTTGTGTTGCTTGAGTCCTGCTTCTCTCTTTATAGCTTATTACTTGGCACAGTTCAGAGCACCCTGTACTGCAATGAGATATGCAGTGTGCAGCTGGCAACACTGGGAGTACTTCAGGCTATGGAGATAAGGACAGCTGAGTCTGCTGTGCAAATAATATTTTGCCCCAAATTCAAGAATTTAAAGGTACCATTCAAAGATTTCTGATGGTAAATTTACTTTTTTAATAAAATTTCTTCTTTTATGGCTTATTCTATAGCCCAGGGAAGTCATAGATCAGCCCTTCTCCATGAGGATGCTGATTCTCTCAGGACATTTTAGGTATGTTTGTATGCTGAGCAGGATGAATGAGGAGGAACTAGCTTTCTACATGACTAAAAACAAAAAAAAAGCTGAAGCCCCAAATTCATTACTTATTAATTCAACTATTTTTTACCTGTTAGTGAATAAGACACATGAACAACTTGCTAAGGATACGAACAAAGGGAATCTGGCACAATTAATGCAGTCAGGATTTAGAGCAGTATCACAGAGAGCAGAATGTCTTCTTCAAAATATGGTTATGAATAAGGGTGTTGACTGGTGACATTTATCGAGCAAGCACAGCAAATGAACAGTCGCTGAAGCTAACTTGATTTTAAGTGGCTCAACCTCTTCAACCTATTTCAGTAAATCGAGAGATTCTGAGAAAACATTGCCCCCTTCCCCTCTCTACCCACACCACACTCAGCAAGACCCACATGATAGGAAGGCTGCTAAGTCCCTCTTCCGACCCTTCTCCTCCCTTCTCCCCCCATGTACAACATTACTTTTAATTGGTTTTGTGAATTCCTGAAGTTCCCTGCCCTGAGGGCAAAACCACCTACATCCCCTATGGCTTGAACTTTGACCAAGGGTGAAAGTAGTAGAGACTTCTTGGCTGCTCTTCCTTGGACATCTCCAACCTAGCACAGACACTAGTAACAACATAATTAGTTCAGAACAAAAGAGGCTTTGTACACTTTGATGTTTACACCTCACTGATCCTTCTGGATGCATCCCTGTTCCATGGAAAGTAAATTACAGCACAAGGACTCAGTTGCAAGACTTGGCACATGCCGTGGTCAGATGGCAGGTTCTCCTGCCAGTCTGCAACCCCCGAGGTAAACAGAGATCAATCCCAGCCTGGTAGGAGGAGTTTCTGGGGATTTTTCCTTTTATCCTCTTCTCTCATTTTGGTAATGGAGAGTAAAAGTCTGGTTTTATATTTTGAGGGTTCAAGAGAGTATTGGACTTTTTTTGATGGAGCCTCTGGACAGTTTTATTATGTAGCTACTGAAATAAGCTTCTGGTAAGGGCTAGTCTTCTTTAAGACAGCATTAAAAGAAGGAAAAAGGAAGGTGCCAAAGTGGCTATATTGCAACTGGAAATAAGCCATAGAAAGGCTAAAACCAAAACAAAAATAGAGAAAAAACAGCCCTCCCTCTCCAGAGAACTGGAAAAGAGAGAAACACAAAGCACTGATGGTGGGTCTATCCTTCCCAATGCATCTCTCTTTGCCAACATATTAATATTACAGAAGCAAGCGCTCTCATCATTTCCCAGCTGGGATTCTCCATCTCTCCAGGCCTGTTCATTCCTATTTAGTCACAGATGTAAAGATGGGCAAGAGGTGTTTTGACACCTTTTCTAATTTTCTGGGAATGACTAGAAAGCACAAGGACTCTATTACAGAAACGGGCTTCACAGCAGAGGTCAGTTTGAAGGCTGTATGAAGGGTGACGGATGCTCTAAGAGATGGTACTGAATCTATAAATAAATAAATATATAAATAAGTAAAAGGAATCTCAAAAACTAAAATCCATGAGGTGTGTGTAGCACTTTCTTCAAGAAGAATAAATCATGAATTTAAATTTTGACCTCTTTGAATATTTCACATTTTTATTGTCATGGCAACTGGTGTTTTTCCATTAGAAATATCAGCAATTCAAAACCTAATACTCTTTCACTTTCTGGCTTCTCTATATCACTGGATTATTTGCCCCCAGAAGAACTCCAGTAAACTGTAACATTGAGATGAGGCAGTGGAATATCATGTACCTGAGTATAAATGCCTAACTGGGCACTAGAGTAGCTCTCCAAGTCAGAGATGGATTTTGGCAGGAGCCAAGACTTCTCCACATGCAATCACAGCTGTCTGAGCTGGACTTTTTGTGTAAGCAATACTGCAGCCTAACTCTTTGTTCTTCGTATGAAGCTCAGTGCCAAGGCTGGATAGACAGATATTAAAACAAAAAATAATCCTCAAAACAAAAAACAGAAGAAAAAAATAATTAAGGTGCTGTTCTATATTAAATCCTGTGTTCATAACTGTATTTTGTGGGGTTTAATCTTCATGGACTATAGCTGAAGGAATACCCAGCACCGTCAGCAGAAGTTGTACTAATCAGACCTTATTGTGGAATTCTATAATGCAGAGCATACGGGCTAAAGATCTCTCTCATGCATCAGTCTTGAATGTTTGGAGGAGAGCTTTAACTCCAAACAGTAATATTAGCCCGTGTGCCCCGTGAGATGGTTTTGGGAATGTGGAAGTGCAATGTCCTGAAAGCTGAGCTCTGCCCAGAGCTGCAAACTTATTTGTGTAGGGCCAAGAGAAGAATTTTGTAAACTGAAATATAAACCCCTTAAAAATGTATATATTTTGCAGTGAAAAATGTAGCAGATTAATATGAAATACTGGTAGCATTTTGCTTCTTTGGTGACATCCTTTATGACTTGTTTGAAATAATCCTTTAGATAGGGAGCAAGCAGTTCCACAAGTGTAGGATTTAACGCAGCCTAATGAAGATTTTTAGTGGATACGTGTCTTGTAGATGGGTTCTCTCTGTGTTTTTTAACGTGAAAATACTGACAGAAGCTATTTCTCTGGGAAGCTTTTCCTGGTCTAGGGACATTCATAATTCCTCTCTCTTGTGTAAATTATCTGATGCCTAATGGTGACAGACGCGTACACACATACACAGACTGTGATTGCATAAGCCTTGTTTCCTGAGTAAACCATGCTGAAAGAACCCATCAAGAATGCTAATCAGAGTTTGAGACCTTCAAATACTGTATGATACAACATAGCTACAGCTTTTCATGTAAAGTTGCAAAATATATATACATAAGACTATATATATGTATTTAGCTTATAGGTATTCATGTATATATTTGTATATGTGTGTGTATATATATATGTATATGCACAGTCTTCCACGTACTAGAAAGTCCCTTCTTCAGGCAGCACATTATCAGTTTTGTTGCCTTTGCCACTGAACGTGTATTAATTTGATGTGATTCAGTTTAGAGCATGATTCATCCAAATTGTGAAAGGGGGCAGAGTGGGTGGATTGTCATTTACCCATAATAAAGCCTGGGGTAAATGGGCCCTGGACACCCACGTCATTAGAAATCCAACATACCTGTGAAACTTTTTTTCACCCCTCTGATTAATACAGAGACACTGATAGCAGTTTTATACACTCTGCTCATCAGGCCAATGTATAGAGACTTGCTGAGCTGAGACATAAATATGGCCTAATCATCAAATGTGGATTCAGGTCTCCCCTGCTGAGCAGGTAACAGTCTAAAGTGTTTAAACTGATACCTGCCCAGCATGTGGTATCTTAATCAGCATCACATTCCTGCACTTCCTCCCTCACTTTGGTCTATAGAGACAATGACCTCAGGAAGACAATTTTATTTCAGTGTTCAAATTTGCCTATATGAATACACTTTTAACTCCTGCATTGCCTCGCAGATGAGCACTGCAGCGTCTGCTCGAAAGAAAAGGTCACCTGTATGAGGGGAATCATAAAGAGAGGTCATCAGATGGAAGATTGAAAACTGAGAATCTTAATAAACAGTTTAAGAGTTCACAATTTTTTTATTTTTTTTAATTTTCATGATTTTAAACCAAAACGAGAAGTTGGGCTGGTAGGGAACAAATTATAAATCACATTCATTTCCTTCAAACCACAGAGCTGCAGTGTGGCTGCAAAAAACTGTGGTCACCTGGGAAGGTCTAGGCAGAAGCAGCATGTCCCAAAGATGTGCTTTCCATCCCTCCACCAAGCAGAGATCCAGCACCTGAGGGATGCCAGAACCTGTGTGTGCCATCATCCTTCCTTCTGGGCAGCTCCAGACAGAAAGGAAAACTTGTTTTTCCCATTGCTGCTCAACTCCTCTGGCACAGACAGGGGGTGTGTGGACTTTCAAAGAAGTCAGTGGTTGCGTTTTGAATTCCTACCCTGTTTATTGTGATTAGGGGCATATTTCCTTTGCAGGTCTGGTGTCATACTGGTGCCTGGCTGAAGGTAGGGACCAAACCTTGAGAAATCCATGGATTTTATGTATGTCTGGAACAACCCATTTGTACCCCAGTTTTAGGACAGGCTGACAGACTTGGAAGGGGTGTGAAAATTTCAACACTTGAGCCTAGCTGCACTTGATGATCTTAAAGGTCTTTTTCAACCTAGATGATGCTATGATTTTATGATCCTTCCTCTAAGCATCTCCCAGGAGGCTGGGGGTTCCCACCACACTCACTCACTCCCCTCCAGCGCTTTGCCTGGTCCCTGTCCTTCCCATAAACCAGAGCTGGAGACACTGAGTGTCTCTTTCCAGGTAAGAACAAGGGAAGTCTCCCGGGAGCCTTGGCTTTGTTTCCCACTTTCACCTCGGCGGCAGAGCCGGGTGGCAGCCGGAGCAGCGGGAGGGCTTATCTCCAGCTCCCAGCACTTCCCCCGGCGTGCGTGTGGGAGCCGGCATGCCACCAATTCCAGCTTGGGGGGGAAGAACCGTGGCCGGGCCAACAGGAAGGCTCCCTCGCCATGCGCCCGCACGCCCCAGCCGCGTCCCGCCGGCCGCGGGAGTGCAATCGGGCAGCTGCAGGGATTTCCCGTCGGGAAAAGCTCAGGGCCTCTCCATCTCTTCCTGCGAGGCCGGCGGCGGGTCGGCAGCGGCTGCCGGGCCTCAGGAAGCTGTCGGCCGTGAGCAAGTGGCGGCAGGCGGGCAGGCGGAGGAGAGGAGGTGATGGTGGCCAAAACCTATTTGTTCGGTGGCCGCCGCACCGACACGCGCTGGCTGGGCTGGAGGAAAACAAAAGGGGGATGTCTGCTTCAAAAAGGCAGGAAATGAAGCAGCATGGGGGACGGAGAGATCTATTGGGACTGGGCTGGGGCTTTTCTCTCTTAACCTATTGTTTCATTATATTAAAAAAAATAAAAAAGAAGAAAAAAGAAAGAGAGAGAAAAAAAAATAAATTGAACACATCCTGTGACCTCTTATCAAGCCATCGGGAAGAAAAACAAGCAGCTCATTCATCTAAAGGGCCAGGGTGTTTTTGATGTGGCTGCTGGAATTGTTAAAGCCATCAGGGCAGTAAAGCGGTTGGAGCATCACCCTTCAATGGCCCCTGCTAGCCTCTTCGCTTTTCTTGACTTCTGTGCCAGGCGGGAGCTGTTTGTTTGCCAGGGTTTATATACGCAGCTCAGGGCATTTCCCAGCCGGCCACAGCCCCCCTGGTTCACCAGGGCCTCTGTTCCCTGTGTGCAGGAAGTCTTTCATTCCCCTCTTATCTGCAAACCAGAAGAGATTTTAATGGCTGATGTGCCTCCTGCTCCATGTCCCCTCCCTTTTTTTGGCCAGACACCTATAATTTTCCACTCCTCTTTTTGCTCCAAAGGAGGTGACATTTAAGAGAAAACAATGCCATTGCTTTATTTAGCTCTTACCTATGACTTTTTCTTTGCTTTTTTTAATTACTCTTTAATGGTTGCTGCACTTGTGAAGAACGGGACTTACGCTCTGAAGTGCTAGAAATCTGACCTAGCAAAACCTCACTGAGTCCTGGTTCACACACATAAGCACATAAACTTGTTTACATCATGCCTATAAAAAAAGCCATATTCACTTCTTAGATCTTTAGCTAAGCTCTTAGATTTTTAAAGCCAGAAAGGGTCATCAGGTCACCTATGCTAAGCTGCTCTTTAATTCCAGTCTTACTATTTCACCCATTTCCCACTGTAGTGAGCCTAATAAATCATTTTCAGCTAAACGATATCTTTCAGAGAGGCATCAACTCCTGATTTGAAGACTTCAAGGGGACCCACCATATCCGTTAGTAGCCTGGGTCATTCAACTTTAGCAAAGCACTTAACGTATCTTCTGAGTAGAAACTGGTGTGCGATTCTGACAGGTAGTGCAATCTCATAGACAGGTCTTTTCCGGCTTCCGAAGAAGAGCACTGTTAAGTGAGTAGCTCTACGGAGCAGATGTATAAAGGACACGGTAAGGAGTCATATTATCTGATTCAACCAACTTAAAATTGATGGAAGCTGCAGTTACCAGAGATACATCCCTTTTTTTGTGGTGTACATTGTGCCTGATGGCTTGCACTGGCCTCACCTGAAGTCCCTATGATAATGGACATGCAATGATAAAAGGAAATGGTTCAAGTATTATGGAAATCCCAGGGACTGGAAAGGTCCCTAGTGCATAAATGTGAGGGAGGGAAGTTGTCCATCTAAAAGGTCTTTCATGAGAAAGGACAATGTGTTTTTACTACTATATGACCTCCATGCTGAGAGAAAACCCAGGTATTCCCAATAAGATATTTTACTCCCTTCTCTGCTCCAGACAGGCAGTAGGGATGTGAGCTGTACTTAGTCCAACACCAGAAAACCCCACACCTACACTATCATGTCATAGCCAGTCCATTGAGTAATTAAAACATCAGCAGGTGCCTGCAAACAATTAGAGGGTAACTCACAAATGTAGACTTTTTTGGTACTAAGGCTGATTTTAAAATTTCCAGCAGAGATAATGATCCCTACAGGAAATGTAAATGAAACTTATAAATACGTAACAGAAAATCAGGCCATAGCATGGGGAAGATGATTTCTTTAGGTGCATCTTTGCTTCTGGTGCTTCATTTTCTAGAATGAGGGCCATGGTAAAAGTGCAATGATACATCATTGTGAAACACTGTTTGGAAGCTCACTTGACCTTTCAATCTTGGTACTTTCTATATTAATCCCATGCTGCATAAATTATAAGAGGGAAGATAAATATTTAGTTTCTTACTGTTCTGAACAAAGTCCCACAATGTTTTCTTTGCAGGCTGAAGCGATTTAGAGGCAGCCAGGAAGGAGGCAGACAGTCCAGTTGTCTTCCCATGATACTGGTAACACAGACTGCACATCTAATTGCAAAACCAGAGAATAAGGAATGGAACTGCAGGCAGGGTTTTGTTTCATGTTTTCAGAGACATAAATACAGGATAGTGGAGGAAGAAAGGGGAAAATAAGAC
>JAOSLQ010056096.1:0-11305 GCA_025629905.1 Lorius lory | reverse complement strand
TACCTTAGTTATTAAACTGTTCTTATCTCAACCCGTGGGGGCTACATTCTTTGGATTCTCCTTCCTAACTCTCTGGGTGTTGGGGGAGCAAAGGGAGGAGTGAGTGCACAAGCAGTGCAGTTTGGTTTTAAACCACGACACAGTGTAAGACCAACTATGGAAAGATAACGATGTGTGTTCCTCCTTTTATGTTTTAACTGTTTTCTGCAAGCAGGTGTTCATGCTGTCCCGGGAATTTGGTACAGCTGTTTTAAACAGTCACTGCCAGACAAGCAGAAATTTTTGCCCTTTAGGTGTGAGATGTTCTGAGTTTTCAGATATGGTCTTAGTCTGTTACAAGTGCCAGGCAGCTTTGTCTTCATAGTAGTAACTTCTAAGGAGAAGCAAGTTGGCATGAAATGCATAGTTCACTAGCAGTTAAAATATATCTGAGGGAATAGAAGAGAATGGCAGATGAAATGTGAATACAGTGCTGTTATAATCACTAATATCCTTGGGATAATCAATTAAGAGCAAAAGCAGATGATCCATGCAGAGAACAGTACTTAAACAGTTAATCTCAGATATCTTTTTATTCAAACCAGTGGGTACAGTCACTAGCAAAACTAGAATTTTCACATGCAAATCCATTGGTTCACAAACCACCTGAAAACAGAACAAAAATTAGTTTTTTGCCTTTGTGTTTCCAGACTTGCATCTGAAATGCCTCACATCAAGATGCAGCTTTATGGTCAGTTTGTACATACGTTCATTTGGTCCATAGAATTTAAAATCAGTATCATCCTGGCTACTGTCTGCCCCTTAGGGTACAGTGGAAGAACAGATAACTGCTTTTCAATTAATGATATCAGGGTTGTGTTGATGCAATTTATTACAACAGTGTAATCTGAGACTAATATATTCACTGAAAAGCTGTTTTGCATTATATAAGAGTATCAATATGCTTACACGATACAAATGAAAAATAAAAATTTCAAAGTAAATAGTCTTTGTTCCATGCAGTCTTTCACAAGATGGTATGGCTCTGCATTATTTGGAGGAACTTCAGATAAGGTTTATATGTTTAAAAAATATATATCTTTATATTTTTTAAGCTTTATTTGATCCTTTATTGCATGACCTCCTCCATTTCTTGTCTTCTTGCCCTGCTTCCTAGGAAGCTGTTGATTTCAGAACAGAAGTGTTAATTGGAGGCAACCCAGAGGTGGAGCTTATATTATAATGCATAACTTTGATATAATTTGATCTTGAGAGGAACCACATTATCCTCTCAGGCCATATTAGGTCAGGATTCCCTAACTCTTAATTTCTCAAATATGGTTTGGAGAACAAATACTGTAAGGAGTGGTAGAATCTTGATAATAATCCTTTAACTCTTTAATATTTTATCAAACACATTTTTTTCATCTCAGTTTTTGACCTAGTAGGAAACAGTTTCCTCCAGAGTTCATTGTAGAAGTTTAGGGAAGCAAAAGAGATATTAACTTTCAGGAGTACAGTAAAGGATTGGATATGACATTTCATTGAGAGAACGTTTTCATAGCACACTTAGAAGGAACGTCAGATGCTGGTTGGATACAGCCTGGGATACTGCCTTTGGGAGTGGAAACTGGTGACAAGTAGTGTTCCTCAGGGATCCATTTTAGAATCAGTGTTCTAGAGAAGTCCTTCATAATTCTGCATGAAGTACCAGTCTTGTATATTTTTAGGCCATTATCAAGGAGGCATGTCAGGTGTTGCTTTCTAGTTTGAAAATGCATGCCATGTTGATCTTGCTTGCTTAGAGTAAGCAATCTTTTCTTTCCAACTGACAGCATTTTTTATTGTTGATGGGTTGTTTTTTTGGTTAGATTTTTTTTGTTTGTTTTTTGTTTTTTTTTTGTAGCACGATAGTTTCATGGTAGTATATAACAGGAACCTTTTTCTACTGTCTCACAGTGGGATTATTTATCACTTGATCTTTTTATCCTTCACATTTCTTTCTTGCTTTACTATTATGTTTTTCCGTATTTTTTTTCTATCTTACTTTTCTCCTCCCAGCTGTTCTTTGTAGAATTCATCAGTCTCTTTGTTTTCCTCTGTTTACAATACATAGAAGGCTTTTCTGTCAGAGCTTGGACCAATACCACTGAAAATGATGGAGATGTTACATTTTGCTCAATAAACACAATTCAAAAACAAAACTATGACAGTACAGTGATATACAAAGGGACAATATCTTTGGGTCTTACAAATATCTAGTTCATGGTATCTATGCATGAAATTTCAATCTTTTGAGGTACTATTTTGTAGGTATAAACAGTGTCACTAGTGGCAGAGTAGGTGGTATGGCCAACCACTATATGTAAACAGAATATCAGTTAATAAGTGTGGGTCCTGAGATGTCCTGGTACAAATGGCCTTTTTAACAAACAAAAATGTAGACTTATGGCTGTTAGCATTATGTTGGTTCTCAGATTGGTTGTCATTTGCCTCCCTCCCCCCACCGTCTTTTGTGTGGGAGGAAAGTAAAAGAACCATAATGTTTAAGACAATTAAGTAAACCACCTACAGCTAATATAGACAATGTTCTGAAGTTAATTACAAAATGAGGGGAATTTGCTCAGAAAAATCTCTCTGTCGGAGAAGAACTCAATAAGATCACAGAGTTACAGGGCAAAACAGTGTGTTTAATACAGAAATAAAAAATGTTGGTTGAAAGAAATCTGTAAAACTGTTTTTAATATTTATTTTTTAGAGTATTTCTTTTCTGTGCCTTTCCCCTTGTACCGTGATAGTCTGCAGTCCAGAATGTACTTGAAATGCCTTCCCTCACTGCCTAAAATGATATCTTTTATTTCAGGACTTTGATTATTATTATTTGATCCTATAACCCCTCAAGGCCAGCGTTAGCAGTTGGTGTCAGGAAATCCCAATTCCCATTGCCAAGGGGTTAATTGCTTTTTACCGTTTGATCTTTTTATACCTACTTTATATGCTACCTGACCCTTTTACCATCTATAAGAAGTACACATACGTTTCTTTGCTGACCTACTTCCTGAATCTCCCCATAGCATTCCCCACTGCTGCCTTGCCATTTTCATGTTTCATATTTTTTAAACAAAAAATTGAAGTTAACCTGATTTTTTCCTTCTTATACTTTCCAGTTTTCTTGGATGAAAAGATGTAGTAGTCATTGTATTTCTAGGAACTGAAATAGATATGGTGGACACATGATATATTAAAAATAATAAAAAAGGCTGAATATGTGTAAAAGTTGAATAGCTTTGTTGCATAACAATAATTTTTGTCTTGTTGGACAATAGAGCCAAAGTGTGTATGGTGGGGAAGAGGAAGCCCTCAAAACGAAATCAAGATATCAAGATTTTATTGCTAAATGTTATACTAATTTCTCCAAGCAAAATAGATGAGCAGATTTGGTAGAATTTTTTGGCCTCTCAAGGCGTACCCTGTGTTCATTGAAAATTTTGGTTTCTCACA
Source organism: Lorius lory (assembly GCA_025629905.1). Taxonomy (NCBI): domain Eukaryota; kingdom Metazoa; phylum Chordata; class Aves; order Psittaciformes; family Psittaculidae; genus Lorius; species Lorius lory. The sequence continues at coordinate 7,825 of JAOSLQ010056096.1, read as the reverse complement.
AGGTTAGAAGCAAAGTACATCAATTTCTTTAGGGCTGCTTGGTTTAAAAATAACTATTTTATCTGCATTTTCTTCATATTCTGCAAAGCTAACATTCAACCTGATATTCTGCTTATAGGGTGGTTTTTTTTTTTTTGAAATCTTTGCAATTATTTGTAGTTGCAAAGCAACTTGTTGGCATTTCTGTGATGTACTTCAATTGACTTAAGAAGTGACAATACACAAAATCATTTAAGAAAATGAAGAAACCTATTTCATAGATTTTGATGGTTACAATTCTGATAAATGCTTATTTGGTGGGGTTTTAATGCCTTTGAAAATTTAACGTGCTACTCAAACTTTTCATTTTTTGGTTGGTTTGTTTTTTTTTTTTTTTTTTTTTTTTTTTTTTTTTTTTTAAGAACTGTATAGTCTGGTAAAGTAAACCAACATAAATAAAGAGGAAACTTGAATAGAATGCCTTTAGGGGAATGGTCTTCAGTATAAAAAAAAATAATTTAGGTGGAGGGAAAAAAGTGGTCTTCCAGTGCTAGAAATTACAGACTTTTCAGTGTATCTGTGTCTCTCAGTAAATTGGTCTCAGTTTTCAATTTTTCCTCCAGTTTGTGATTTTATAAAATTTCTTCCATAAAGATTATCTAGTCAGACAGAATGGGAACTTACACATCATTTTTTTTCCTCCAACAGGGTGGTTAGGTCTTGTTGCTAGTCTTTCAGACTACCTGTTTTTCACAACTGCAGTAGTTATTTGTTTCTCTTGAAAACCTGAGTATGCAGGTTTGATAAAAATGCATTGCTAAGTTAGAACATTTTTTTTTAGGAGGAAATGAGAGGCAGAGAAAGAAGCATGTAAAAACTTAGTGCATTCATGTAGGATTTATTGTCTTCAGAAAATAGATTAAAAATGAGAATCAAATTTTAGCTTTTGTGGATCATGTGTTTAAAAGCTTAGCTGTATTGTGCTAGTTCTTTGAAACATTCAGTAAGACTGAAGATCTTTCAAAATATAACTTGAAGCAAAATTTACATGCTCTTGAATTTTAGTATGAAGATAAAAACTTGTGAATATAATTTGAAAATCCGCATGGTATTTATGAACTCCATGGATCTTATGGTAGTGAAGTTTGCCTCTTTTGAATTAATTTATCTCCTTCTCAGCTACAATTTTCTTCCTCTGCAGGGAAAGGAAATACTACTTTGTCACCTTAGAGGAGACTGTTGTTTTCATCCTGACAATTGCCTTTAAGAGGCCACAAGGATAGAGCCTCTTTTCAGTGATGCAAGTGTCTGTCCTCTCTTGGCTGCTGACCTTTCTTCAGCTCTCATTCGGTGGTCAAAGTACACAGATTCTCATTCAGGTGGTGCTTTGCTAGAGACTTCTAACTCAGGGACTGAATGTTGCCTTAAAGAATATATGGCGTTTTTAGGGAGCTGAGAATTTCATTAAGCTTTTGTACTCCCTACAGTACTTTGTCTCTTTAAAAGATGGAAGGTTCTATATAGTAGGTTTATATATAGTTTCCATTTTGGCTGCTTCACAGTGTAAGATTGAAGGAAGATGTGGGATCCTTATAGATGTGGGATCATTGTTTTATAGCAGTTCTCAGAATGTTGGACAAGTCAGAACTGGATCCTCCGTAAGATGGAAGTTAAAAAGAGGTAAAGATTAAGTAAAACTTTTTATACTTACTTATGTATTTCTAAAAAAAAAAAAAAAAAAAGAAGGAATCTTGAAAATAAAGTAGTGGAACAAGTTGCCGTGTGGTGTTGATAGGTATGTCACCAATCCAAAACAAAACCCAAAACAATTAATGAGTAAAATAGGTAACTCTGACAATATAATCCCCAGCTTAAAAATGTTGTCATCTTGGCTGTCTAAGCAATGGGTCAAGAATCAGGCTTCTAGTACCTTTGTAATTCATTATCCTGACTTTTATCTTGCTACACAAAAATAAGTAGCCTCCTTTCCCTTAGGCATCTATAACTTTTGCTGTTAGAGAGTGCAATTGCTATATCTTCAGATCCTCTGTGGATGTCAATATATTTTCTCCTCAAAATGCAAACTGAGAAGTACAACTGGTAGAAAAAGTGTGGGGAAAATAGAAATATTTAATTTCAACTTCTTGATGCAATATTTCATATCTTTCAAATTGATATAAGTCAGCAAAATTGTTTATTAAATTTCTTTTCCAAAGGGCAAACTTCAGGCTTCATTTTCTAGAAATTATTATAAACTGATGTAAAATGTTGTAACAGAAGTTACAATGGAGAGGGTTTTTTTTTGACTGACAAAGCCAAAATATAAAACAATAGCAACTTAGCTATTTACCAGAAATGTATTTTTCAGTGGCACAGAGCTCTCTTCCCTTTTAGAAAGCTGAATATAGGGAGAGATTTGCAAAGTGCCTTGAAAACTGTCTTTGCATCTGGGAGGTTGTCAGAGGTGAATACCCATCCCACTGGGCTACTGGCTCTTAGCTAAACCAGAACTGCAAGTGGGTTAATGTTAAACTATCCCTTAAATAAAGAGCAACAAGCCTGATCCTCTGAATGACCTATTTTTCTCATCTATTAAGCCTTAATTTGAGGAAACAATACAGAAAACACTGTTGGGTTGAGGAAAAGCGTAGGTGAGGTGCAGTACTTTTCTACTGCACGTTTAATCTGTTCTTCAGACTTCTTTCTTGGACCTTGTTAAAAAGATTTAAACTATTTATTTATTTTTGTCATAGTGTCTGCTTGCAAGCTACAAGATTAAGATACTTACCAAAATCTCTTGAGTTTCTGTGTGCTTGAAAGGCAAGGACAAATGTACAGGATTTCCATGGACTATAAACCTCTCTATTGTGTGCCACATTTACAATACAAGCTATTACCTGGAGTGTCTTGTAGCTATTCCACTTTTAAACTTGACTGTGACCTTTTATTATTTTTGTTCCCATGACCTTTTTGGCCCTCTTGTCCAGTCTGAAGGATCTGTCTGTCACCAAATGGTTCCCAGTACCCAGGAATTTGAGTAAATGTTACAAAATAAGAGCAGCTAATGAAAAATCTGTGGTGCTGACATCTGTTTAATATATGCAGTATTTCGAGAACTTGATAGCAGACCACCTTACAGTAGCAAGGGTCTAAGTCAGACTGTTTAAATAAAGTAATAATGAAGTATAGTGATATGGTTGTAAACTTGGAGCTGTTCCAAACGGAGTCATAAAGTGTGCTAATTGGTTCGGAGAATTGGAATGCAGTAAAAGTCAAATTTTACAACAGTGACTATTATATGGTGGAATTAACTTGGCTACTCTGGAGGTTTTAAATATACTTAGCTATTAAAAGACAAAGTCACAAGATTATAAGGATTTTACTTGACTAACAGAGAGACTGACATATCCATTTTCGTTGTTGAAGATTAAGATAACATGAACAACTTCATTAACATAATTAGTTAAATGAGAAGAATGTACAGCGCTATTTGTTTGAACAAATTCGTAGACCTACAGATTTGATTAGGTAATGTGTTGGAACATTACAAAAATTTAAGTAATGATTTGAGTCTCTTGTTAATAGAATAAAATGTATTTAATTAGTTATACTAGCATTATTTAATGCACTTTAATTTCATTAAATTCATTATATTAAGAAGTATAGAGATTAGCTTTGATAGTGTTGAAACATCTATAATTGTTAAGACTATAAAATATAAACAGAATCATTTGGCATCAAAGTAATCTCAATGAAATGCATCACAATATCACATCTACTTAATAGATGTCAGTAAATTCTAAACTAAAAGGAACTGCTAAAAGGTTTCTACTTTGGTGGCTACTGTTACTTGAGGCACTCAATTTTCTGTGGCAGCAACATCTCAATCCTTTCAAACCTTTTTTCTACTGAATTTATTTATATATATATATTGCTGGGTATTTATATATAATTTTTTATTACAACTTAATTAAAATGCCACCATTTATGCAGTCCTTTCTGCACGCGTAAGATAATGATTATTAGAATCTGAAAATGAGCAGACGAGTCACTAAGTCATTGTTATGTCAGTCCACTGTAGGAGTCTTACCAATTCAGACCACTGCCTGCCCAGTCCTGTATCCTTTCTGACAATGGAAAATGCAGACTTGGAAGGAAACCACAATACCATTCACTGGACTGTTATACTTTAAAATGGTAGATAGGGAGCATTTGGTTGCTCCCTGTTATTCTCCGAGTTCTAACCTAAATGACTTCTCTAACATGAAATTCAGTGTTAGTAGTTTAATTAAAGCTAGCTGTGTTCTAGCCACTCTATCCTGGTGGGTAGCTCAGCAGTCTGCACTGGAACAGAACTCAGCTGAACTTCATTGGATCTTTTACCTATAAAGGTGTCTGCTACTAATAATCTGTTTCTGAATGCATAAGAACAGTCAGGTATGGACAAAATAGATGCTGGAGAAGGAAGTAGCAGATTCAAGAAAGTATTTTTACTTTGAGTCTCTGATTTCTCCAGATCTGAAGTAAAACAATTTAGAAGAATACATTTCAAATGGTGAATCTTCAAATCTAAAAAGTGACAGGCCTTGTATTCAGTTGTCTTAAGTTGTACCAAAGCAAATGAAAAGATAGCTGTAATAGACAATTTCCATTAATAATTCAATTGGAAACAGGTGCAACAGCTGAAGTATTTAAGCTGCACTAAGATTATGTTAGTTTAGTATCATTCAACAGCTGTGGAGTAATTGCCTTTTTAAAATATAGTTATAAAATTGTTGGTAACAATAACAGTAAGCCAAAACTATGACAATGTTGCTAGTTTGATACTTGGATCACCCACAGAAAAGCGAGATTTTCAGTGGTAACTGAATATGTGGGTAGGTTTTTTGCCAACATGTTATTGTAGAAATGATCAACTAATAAAATGTGTTGATTTAGTCTACTAAATGTAGATAAAAGCTTATCTTTTAAATGTACTAAACTGCCACAATAATATGATGTGAAACCTTGTGTTTGAGCCATTTGTTTTTAAAGGACCATATTTGCATTTAAACATTTCAGTTCAATGGAGGCACTGTAAAAGGAACGTGATGCGTATCTGATATACTATAAGGAAAAGCTTATGTGATGTTTATTCTTAAGAGAGGTGCTAAGGTAGCAGATGCAAAATTATTGTTAGCATTGTCATGTACTGCTACAGAATACATTATAAAGCTGGATGACATCAGTTGTTTCCAGGTGTGAATAAAACAAGAGAAATGCAAGTTTATTGGGCTGTTTGTGGAAAAGTCTGGTAGGAAACTATATGCTTTAGAGTGTGAATTATTTTAAACTATGCAGTTAAAATGGCTTCTGGAGAAAGTCAGGAGAAAAACACATTATTAAGGTCTCTAATGTTTTTCAACAATGTGATCATGAGAAACTAAACACAGGAGCTTGGAGGGGGGCAGTGGCGCAGTAGTGACCTTTTCAAAGAAAAGATGCATTGTTCAACTAGTCCTTGTCCTTTTATTACGAAATGAAACCTATGCTTTCATTTGCCTGTCTGGCACTAAAAAGGAAGATGAGAACATTGGTTAATTCAAAATGCATATTTGTAACACTGGTTTGTCAGAGAGGTAAGAACTGTTATAAGGTGACTGGAAGAACCGTACATTAGTTTTCTGAGAAACACAGAGACTCAAGTTGTTGAGTGTAAGCTGTGCAAATCCTTATCGAAGCTGGAGTTATCTGTGATAGGATATAGGTTGATTTACTGTTAAGAGTATGTAGAACAATGCAACTGTTATGTATTCTGTGGTATCATGGGCCAGAAAGTACTGATTGAGTTCCAACTTGAAACTAGCTTCAGAAACTTGTCAATGAGTATGAAGTAGAAAAGACATGATTACAGGAACTAATGCTTCATTTTACACTAAATGTGGCTACATCTTGCACTGTCCTAGTCATCAAAAAGAAAGCTTGGTGCTGAGATCCTGTGTTGTTTGGTTTCAAAAATAAACTCTCAAGGATATAAAGTGGTAAGATTTCAAACCAGTGGGTTCCCCAGGATGGCTGCATTGCTCTGACTGCTATTGTGGGAAAACTGAGAAACCAATTGCTACCATGTTTTCACCTCAGTGATAAAAAATGGTGAGAAAGCTGTTTAGGAATTCTTTTCTTCACCCTTCATTTATTTCTTCACTAACACTACATTGTCTGACTTAAACACCCATTTGTCCTGGTAGCACCCGTTTGTAAGCAGCTTTCTGTGTGTCATGTAATCCTACTTAGTTTACCATGTTAATTTGACTACAGGAATCATAGGAAGAATTATACAATACTTTGTTACCTTTTTTTTTTTTTTTTCATCATTCAAAATACAATGTCATTGTGCATTACTCTCATAATGTCACTGTGCATTATTCCCAGTTTGTCACTTTTGGTAAACTGTATCAATAGATACTATGATACAAAAGCAAGCCATCTGTGAACTTAATCTTTGTAGATATGTTCACAGCTTCTCTCACTTACTGCATTTGGATCATCAGGTGAATGTAACCATAGGAGAAAAAAGGTCAGGTAGCATTTGGGTAAATATCAGTGAAAAAAAAACAGACAGGAAGAATTAAAACTGAATTTCTAACCTGAATGTTTAATTACTTTGAATATATATAACCATATATATAGCTAAATAAGTCCTCTTTGGATTGTTATATTTCAGGAGCTTTATTTCAGCCAATTCTCCTGCAAAATGAACTCTGTGGTTTGAAGAAAAGGCTGAGGAAATGCATCTCTATACTGCAAAGAAGTGGTACTGTTTTTCTTTCTGATCTCTTTTTATCTCCTATCCCCCACTTTTGTTTTCCTTTTCCTCTCAGGCTAGAGATACAGTACAGAATAGTGATGAGGCAAAATTCAGCATAAATTAAGGCAGTCATTTGCAGATAACTGCTTTGGTCTCTAATCAGCCAAAGAGTGTTTATTTTCAGTAGATTAAATTTAATCTGTTTCATTCTCTGTAGATTTTGTATGAGCCAATATCTGTTCTCCTTTAGCATGTCTTGGTGTTATGCTTTCAACCATGGAGAGACAAAGAAATATTGAGCGTATAGCTTCTCTTGTTTCTAGCTTTCTCTGATTTCTGTTAAAGGTATCTAGTGAAAGTTTAAGGATTTGGGGTAGTTATTAAAACTGCAGATCCTGCATAAGCCTCACATTTGCTCCTTAAAAGCCCATTAGTATCCATGTGTGCTGAAATAAGTAAGAAAGCTAATTCAACTAGTTTCCTCAATCCATCCTGAAGGATTTAATGTTCTGTATGTGTTGTGATAGGTTTCTACCAGTATTAACTGCTGGGTGTAACTAGTTTGACTGGGCCAGGTTATGGTGGCTTTGCTGTGCAAATGCAGAAGTGTAGCATGCTCTATGTGGTGTATTGGATTTCCTGTATACAAATAGCAGATCTGATGAGGATGTTGGATTTATAATCTGACTTGCTGCTGTGGACAGGATTACGGTTTTTTAAGTACAGTGAATTCCTTGGTCATAAGAACCCACACCAGAGCAAAAGAAAACTCTTCTGAAGTTTAACTTCAACTAAGGGGGAATATGACTTTCACTGGGGAAATTGCCACTGGAAAGTTCATGCTTTGTCATAGTGATGGAGGTGTTCTCCAGCTGTGGACAGTGCAGGATCAGGTACTATTCATGTGGGGATCAGTACTATTAATTTTCCTGCTAATAATGAATTCTCTTCCTTTTTGAATACAGGCTTCTAATAGTCGAAAACACAGCCTGGCTCATTACTAAGACTGATCTCATAGTTAGGAGCATAGCTGAGGTAATCTGGGAGTTAAATCCTTTA
>JAOSLQ010056095.1:0-11366 GCA_025629905.1 Lorius lory | reverse complement strand
AATTCTTTACTGTTAGGGTGGTGAGGTACTGGAATGGGTTGCCCAGGGAAGCTGTGAATGCTCCATCCCTGGCAGTGCTCAAGACCAGGTTGGACAGAGCCTTGGGTGGCATTGTTTAGTGTGAGGTGTCCCTGCCCATGGCAAGGGGCTTGGAACTAGATGATCTTAAGGTCCTTTCCAACCCGAAGTATTCTATGATTCTATGGCACATCTCAGAGAATGGCTGAGCATATCTTTAAAAATATATATAAATAAATAAATAAATGGAAGGGAAAAGGAAGAAGGAAAAGCAACAGTCTTACTGCTACCAAGCTGCCTTCTTCATGGCAGAGGAGTGCTCTCCCATGGGAGTGGAGTCTGGTCCCATGGCACTGAGACAAAGCAGAGATGTGATGCTGTGATAACAAAGGTAGGATCTAATTAGCCCTAACTTTGCACCCAACACCTGTTATATCCTGAAAGAGTAACTGAAGTAATCAATACAAGACTCGTTTTGCTTTAAGATTATTAATTTCCTTTCGTTTGCTAGATCACTGGAAAAGTATATACAACTGTTAGGAGTGAATGTGTTTGATTTCCTGACTATTTGAATCCATTGGTGGCTGTACTGAAGTGGCTGATTTCAAGTTCTTATGAGGTAGTTATCTTCAATATCTGACCAATGTTCTATGTGCTGTTACTGGCAACTTGTTCTGCTAAAAGGTCATCTGTCATTGCCTACCCTTTGGGGTACACAGGCAGTCTGTGGCAGCCTATCAGAGCTTAATGAGCCAAACAATACTTAAACTAGTTTGTCTGCTTTTACAGACATGAGAGGACATGCTGTTTCTAAATTAGACTCATTTATTTCCTATGAAACACTGATGGACCAAGACCTTTGCTTCATCCTTTGCTGACACTTATACTAACATCTGCACAGCTGAGCAAGTATGAGTGCAGAGAAGAGATCAAGCCAGCCATAAAATAGCAAACACAGAGGTACCAATTAACTCCTAAAAATTGTGTGCTACTTTTGGACATTGTCCTCAAACACTGTGGGTCAGACACTTCTAATTTTAACAGCCATGATACTTTTCAACTCTGGAATACAAAGAGTGGAAATGCAAAAAGGATCAACAATTAATACTAGTTTCTTTAACTCTGTTGCTTAAAATAATTATTTTCTCTCTGAGAAAAGTCCAAAGAAGCCTGAAATTGCAGAGACTGACAGGCTGGTATAAAAAATAGAGATCAAGACTAAACAAAGCTGTTGGTGAATTTGAAGAACTTTATGAAAGTGTTTGAGTGGGTAAAATCTAATATAGGGCCAACAAGGAGATAAACCACAATGCCTTTTACACAGTACTGAGCTGAAATGTGAACTCCTGAGATGTTTCACAATGACAGAAATTCATAAACTCATAGAATCATAGAATTGTTTGAGTTGAAAGGGACCTTAAAGATCATATGGTTCTAACACCCCTGCCACAGGCAGGAGAACCTCCCACTAGACGAGGTTGCTCAAAGCCTCATCCAGCCTGGCCTTGAACATTGCCAGGAATGGGGCATCCACAACTTTTCTGGGCAGCCTGCTCTGGTGCCTCACCACTCTTCTATCAGAAAGTCATAGAATCATAGAATAGTTAGGGTTGGAAAGGACCTTGAGATCATCTAGTTCCAACCCCCTGCCATGGGCAGGGACACCTCACACTAAACCATATCACCCAAGGCTTCATCCAACCTGGCCTTGAATGCTGCCAGGGATGGAGCATTCATGTCTCTTTGATCAAAGGACTTGGAAGTAAGATGGGAACACAGATTCTGCCAAGATGCCCATGAGCAAATGTGCAGATGAGCAAATCACTAATAATTTCAGAAACAGCTGCAGATGGTTTCATAGGCACATCTTGAACCACCATAATGTGTAAACTCTGGTTACATCAGACAGATTAGGCTGCCAAGCCGCATGAGCTAGGGGAGGCTTCATAGCAGTGTGACATTCAGGTGAGGCTCAATGCAAAAATCACTTTAATGTTTCTGCTTTATAAGTGGAAATAATTGGATGGTGCATTTATAGACATTTCTTTCTCTGGTTAATGACTCAGCACCTCAAGTCATCTTGCAGACAGAGATTAGTCTTGCTTCAGAACTCTTCAGTCTCACTGCTGCAGAGTTCAGTACTATATAAGCCATGGATGTAGACTGATCAATAAGAAACTAAGAATAGAGCACTGAGAAGGTCGTACTACTATTGCAGCAGATTGGGAAAAAAATGTTAATTTAACATGGTTTATTTAAGAAAAAAAGAAAAAAAGAAACAACTCAACCTGACCTTGTGCAGTGTAGGAACTAGCCTACTCAGTGTACACACATGTGCAAACATAATGTCTGAACTCAGGTATTCACTTACACTATAATGCTAGCAAGCAATGTTGTTATAGTACTGAAGAATAATGTGTACAAAATGCTGACCAAAATTCTAACCATACCTGGAGAAGTTTCTGGCCATAGAAGCTATCTGGCATTGAACAGATTGTTTCTATGCTGTTAAACTTTCTTAACTTCCAAAAGAAGGCTGCCATATGCAAACTACTTTGTGTGAATAGACCTTTCAGAGTATTTATCCTCAAACCAGGATAAATTAGGAATTATTTTTAAGACTGCTAGTTGGCATGGAACAAAATGATACCATGGAATACTATGAATACACACAATTGTGTTTCAGTATACTGGAAGATTCTGTAGATTATTCTTCTATTCTAGACTTAACTTTATGGCACTGTTGTTTGTGTTAATTTATGGTGGAATAAACGAAGAGGATTGAGGAACAGAAAAGAACAGACTGAAGGCTGAAGAAGACAATCAAATTCTGGAATTATTAGTATATATTTTATGATGGAAGGTTGTGTTTTCTTTCTTGTGAATTGAGCTCTACTACCCTCAGAACAAAGCTGAGATATATGTGAATATTTCAGGCACAGATATCTGAAGACTCATGCATTAATAGCAAGTTTTCCAGAATTATAGAAATGTTACATACCAAATACAGGAAACAGAGATATAAATAATGGGCATATATACAATTTTATGCCTTGGGTGTCTTTTGATAATAACCTTCAAAACATTTCAAGAAATAACCCAGAGTTACTCTTCAGATTATTGATTTTTTTCCTTGATAGCTACAGAATAAATAGAAAACAGAGGGAGAAACCTAACCATAGCACTAAATACTAGCATAACTGTAAAGAAAACCCCAGCCCTAATCCTAACCCTAACTGAAAACTGCAACCCTAACCCAAACCCTAAAACCTACTCTTAAACCCGTAAACCTTGCCCTAGATCTTTACTCTAACCCTAACCCTAGCCCTAAACACAACCTTTACTTTTTCTCTAAACCCTAACCATAAACCCTAAGCCTAAGCCTAAACCTGATATTAACCCTAAAACCTAGCCCTAACTCTAAATTTAAATCCTTACCTTAAGCATGAAAACTCAACCCTAACCTTAAGTCTTAACCCTAGCCCACTTCATCTCTCTATGTAAAACTTCTTTGTTTACAAAGGAATTTCAGATTTCTTTTTTCACTAGTTCAGTTACAGCAGCTCCTCCTGTTTAATAAAAAAGTGTATTATCTTAAATATTATAAACTGTGAAGGATACCTAAACTTACTGATAATTAATGTTTACTTCAAAGACCAGATATTCTAATATTTTAACTGTGCAACTTCACACAAAAAATGTTGCAGGTGCTGAAAAATGAGCCATACTTCACACTGAATGCATTTTACCAAAGTGTCAGGTACAAGGGTACTAAGCAGACTTCATGATTTTCACACAAGCATGTGAGTAGTTTTACAGAAGAGATAATATTAGACAATGCCATTTTATTTAAAAAGCTTAAATATATAATTTTTTTTAAGCTGGTGCAACATCCTAACCTAAAAACTAGTTTTCAGTCTCAGATCAATAAAGCTGCTTGCTTAGAAAAAGTAATAGCTACTTGCTATCGATCCTGTCAGCTATGTGTGTAACTTCATTCACTACAAGATTTCTATTACAGTTTCAGGGAATGTGGAAATTTAAAATTAAGTGTTTTCTGTGGAATGCTCTCAGTGGATACCATGGGAAAATATGATTAGCCCTATTGCGTCAAAGTTTTGAAACCTAAGCTGACTAACAGAGCTAACTTCCTTTAAGATGTGACTATACTCCACATAATGGTTAGGAAAACCTTGTAAGAAACTTTCAGTGCTGTTCTCACATTTCTAGACTAAACACAACCTAAGGATATGATGTAGATGTTGCAGATTATTGGATAGGTTCTTTGGTCATTAGCAAACATCATCCTAGATTATTTCATTAGCAAATCCTTTAGTATTTTCATGGTGCTCAACTTAATGGATAAAATGATTGTAAGAAAACAATCATGATTTCTAGTAAAACAATTAGGGGAAATATGCCAGAATACTCAATTAGATTAGGCCCAAAATTGCCCTTCAAATTTACTCAAATGTTATAGCTAATTGACAGATACACCTGAAAAATCTTGATGAATAAAACATTACTTTGTTTGTGTATGCACATAAAAGCACAAAATCTTAATATTTGAACTCTCGTTACCTTTGTTTAGAGAAAGTAATTTCTTAAATTGAAATGATTGTACACAATGTTTGCTTAACTGCTGACAGGACAAGGGAAAGGCAAGTCAATTAGATTTTTTTATTCTGTCTCTGTCTGTTCTTGTGTTCCTGTGCAATAAGTGTGAAATTGTTTCCACCTTTGGGTGTCTTGACTGGAAGGAGTAATAGCACAATAATCTAAAAATACTTACCTCACAGTATTTGCAGCTTCCCAGCTGTGTGCAAAATCCTTGATGAGTGAAAATCTTGAGATGGTGTAAAACAACCAGTGCACACTGACCTATGAAATTTGCTTTTGTAGTCAAGCTATTTATAATATCATTATGTAAGCAAAAGAATTATTATCACAGAATGAAGTATGAAACCAGTTACATTACTGGTGTTTTAGTAGCATGAAAGTCTTTTAATGAAGGTTAACAATATTTTGGATTGTTTTCTAACCTGTTCTTTTAATAAAATAATAAAATAATGAAGTGTATTTCCTTGAGAGAAATGATGTCTATAATTTCACTTCTTGTTTGTTCTGTAACTCAATAATAAAGTTACATTTACAACTGAATGTAAATGTGCATTACAGCAGAATAGCTTCTGCTGTAACCTAGGATTAATGAAAAGGGAATGAGGTTTTGTACACTGAAGGATATTTAAAAAGGAGAAAAAGAGTAAAATCCACAGGATAGAGGAGAACAAATCCATGAACAGAAAAATGTACTAAGAATGCCTGAAACCTGGACAAAACCCCAGAAAACGGAAATGATGGGGGAGATAGAAGATAAGCTTGGAAGGGACCTCTGGCAGAAAATCAGTGGTCTACAAGTGAGATACAATCTGTAAGCACAGCAGTTTTTCTGTCTTTCAGCTATTGATCTTCCACTGTCACGCTACACGTGGTAGCAGTGATAATGTTAGTGTGCATCCTCTCAGAGAATTGACAGCTTCCTTTCTTGCATGGTTATTCAGCCTTTCATGCCATCAGACAATGGCATTGCAGACAGGTTCCAACAAGCATGAATTAAAGGTGTAATCAGGATACTCATAACCTCAAAGCTTGAAAGCCTTGCATAAGCCAACAAATGGTTGCAACAAACAGAGATAGAACATTTCTCACACCCCTTTTTTTCTTTTTTTTTTTCAGTAGAAAACTCCATTTTCATTGTTTGCATTTGAATCTTGGCCTTTGTGTGATATGGGGCGTACCAATTCTTGCACTGAGTGCTGGATTACTGTGTGTTCTCAGTGGAGCAGATGGGTGTATATTCATCTGCACAAATTTAATTTAGACTAATAAGCAAACAAAAAGGATGCACATAGTCTAAAATGAAGGTTCTGGAAAATAATTTTTAAGATCAAGAAGAAATATTTCCTCTTTCTAGATAATGATATAGAGGAGGCAATGAAAATAAAAAAAAAAAAATAATCAAAAAACAGAACACTTTTTAAAAAATACACGGCCTAGCAGGAAAAAAAAAAAAAAAAGGTTTTGTAATTCCTTGTTTGATATATGAAAATACTTTGAAAGAAGTAATTGCTAAGAATTTCAGCCACACTTAAAAAGATTGACAATTCATAGTGGGGAAATGGAAATAGAGAAATGCAAGCAATGATCTTAAAATATAATTTTAAATAATATAGTGCACATGAGTGAACATTGATATGTTTCATATATATGCCCATAAAACTAGCAGTGTTATATGCATATTTTAAAATATTTTAATCATATTTTTACACCTTCCTTTTGTCATGCAGTTTTTAAATGATCTTTATTTTTAACCAGACAGATGATGGCACACCCATTGGTTTTCTGAAGAAATCTAGTATTCAGGGATATTAGCCTGAATATAAGAAGGATAATTATAAGAAGGATAATTATAAGAAGGATAATTACAAGTATTAATAAGTTTCATATTTTCCATTTCAGGCTTTTTGGTACTCCTATAACATTGAGGATTATGTAGGAGTTTGGACAACTCTCAGTAGAAAATAACATCCTAGAGCTGCAAATTCCTTAGGCAGTGCTGTTTTGCTTTTTCTTTTCTTCAGATGAATGCATCACTAAACTACTCTAATTTAAGTCAAAATTAGACAATGCAGCCTAGAACTGTGTAATTAGTCTATTATGTGCAGGATTATATTGTATTTGAATATAGGACTCTGTATTGTGTTGAATTAGTGTTGAGAATGTTTTGGTTCACATTGTTGGCTGTGCTGACTGGTGCCAAGAACAAGAACCTGCCATCACAGGTCTGGACTGAGGAAGAGTGGTAGCATGCAGCAACAATCAGCTAAGCTAAGTCCTTATTAACATGGAGATCCTCACTTTTGTTAGCACTGTTTCATCCTTTCCAGTGACCCTGAGAAGTAATTTGAAGTTGTTTCCTCAAAGGAATAAGCATTATCCTGAAATGAATAAATATTGAAATTATTCATCTCACTCACTGGTAATTATTATGTTAATTGAAAGCAATTAAGTGAAATATTCAATTTATAATAGGAGTAGTAATTTAAAGGGAATAAATTTTACAGAAATTTACCTAGAAATAGCATTTTCTGTAACAGCAAACAACTATTTTCAGTAATCAGTCTTTAAGAACTACTCCAATTCCTCCAGATCTTTTCTCCAGTCCTGGAGAAGAATATTTAACAAGTGCTGATCTGTGAGTCAAGTCACTGGTAATGTCAAGGTTAACAGGACTAATGCTGGCAAGAATTATAGTTCCTGTTAAATTCCCTTCCACCTCCTTCCTTCCTTTGCGTCCTGTCCTCCTGTCCCTTCCCATCCCACCTCCTCCCCTTCCATCCCTCCCTCTCCCCTTCCCTCCTTTCCTTCCAAATCTTGCACCCTCCAAGCACTTTGCTGTATTTTGTGTACTGTACGGTTCTTGGGGCAATGACAATCTCACATTCCTTTGAACTTGAACATTATGTCATTATAGCACTGGCAAAAAAAAAAAAAAAAGAAAATCTGCTTCTAGGTACTGGTGGGGTTTATTGGATCAAATAGCTGTTAAGAGAGAAAAATCACAATGAAAATAAAATCTTTATTTGTAAAAAATAGTTCCTAAGTTCTTTTGCACTTTTCCTATTTCAATTCTCAATAGTTTCTTTCCTATTTCTTTCTTCCCATACCTGTATTAACATTTACTCATATACAGACTTTTAGTTTGATTTCAATGTAAAATTTCATTAAATGATTAGGGGAGCTGAGCTCCTGTTATCAAATAGCTGAACAATTTTTTTTTTTGGAGGGCTCTCTCAGAATAGCAATATAAAAGATGTTCAGATAAAATCCACTGGGCACCTTCAGAGTATTCTCTGTACCACTCTGTACCACTCTGTACCTTCAGAGTATTCATCAGCATTTCTTTAGTTCACTGTTTTGTTGTTGTCTTGAAAACAGAGTTGGACCAATAATCTACAAGTGTGACAGATCAAATCTGGGGAGACCAAATTAACAAATCTTCTTTCCCACAAGCTTTACAGACTAGGTGCTTGCCAGCTTGAGCAGAATTAAGTCTTCAGATGTCTTGTATCTTCTCTCTGATATTGACTTAGATATTGATCCTTAACAGGGAACAGAGCTATGTCTTGCCCAAGGTGATCTGTATCTCAGAGACAAAAAAATATAAATCTTTTTGTATTTTTCCCCAAGTGCTAGTTGTTCACTCTTAGAAACAAGAAACAGAAAGTCTTCAGGATCAGTGGAATCAGTGGCAACATGAGCTGTTCTACACAAACTGTTCTTCTGCAAAAGGAGCGCAAGGGCTATGTTAAAGCCCCCAGGCTTTTGCTCATACCGTGAAGAAAATCAAAATAAAAATGAATTGTAGTAAGGAAAGAAATAAAATGCTGAACAATGTGGTTCAATTCTTATGGTCTGGATTTTATTTCTTTTCCTGCCGGTATATTTACAGTACTTAAATTGTGTTTTGCATTTCTTTAGGTGGTGATATTTATAAGGTTGTTCACAAAAAAAAAGAAAAAAAAGTAAAATAAATTTGTTGTGCAAAATTTAGCTGTGGATTACAGTGCTTTCACATGGTGATTTGTCTCATTTTAACAGCACAGTGTTATAAATTGCCTTGTTAGAAGCAGTGTCATATATGATCAAGTGTCTCTATAAAGGCAGATTCTGTATTTGTTCCTGTAAGACTTTTTATGCTTCATGTTTTGAGATTTTTTGGATAAATATTTCACAAAGCTGTCACAGCTATTATCTACTAACATAATATGAACCAACAGGTGTCTAATAAACTCACGGAGGTATGCATGAGATTGCAAAACAAAACTTTCCACCTTTAAGACAAATCTCAGCAAATGTCACAGATGCAAAATAGTTGCAGCAGGTGGCAAATTGCTACAGCATCACCAGCCCTGGGTGCAGTGGACATGAATGGAGCCCTCTGCAGTTTCCCGGAAGTTCACAGTTATGGAATCACCCAAGTAAGACGTTTGTATTAAAAATCAGTGCTGTTGAAATTGTCTCAAAAACTCTTTGTATGAGTTGCCTAACAGTTAATAACGGTATTTCTAATACTTCTATCCAACTATGACACATAGCTGTGCATACAGAAAGACATCTTTATTCTTGACTGGAAATACTGTGTTTTGCACTCTTCTGTCCATCCAGAAACCCACTGATATGATTCTTCCCCAAAGGGAAGAAAGGCCACTCCTGTGCCCCCAAATAGACTCTCTGAATAACAGATCCTCAGAGGCTTCCTGCAACATTTTAACTTTAGGAGAGAACAGTTGCTACAGTGGGAAAGCCGTTAGGAGTCTATTACTAGACCCTGATGATGATGATGATGATGATGATGATGATGATGATGATGATGACAAAGGCAATTTTTTCTTTTTTTGCAATCCAAAAGGTTCAAATTTCTTTGGAAATATCTGAGCTAAAAAAGGACATTTCCCTCCATGCCTCTCCTGGGTAGTGCTATGCGCTATCTATTGTGACTAGGTAAGTAGAACAAGAAGTCATACTAAGAGCAACAGCAGCTGAGCCTAGAATAGCACAGCCCACTCCTCTGACACAAGGCACTAAGAGCTCAAATTTGTAGCTGGAAGACCAGACATGAACAGCACTTTAGAAACAAAGTGTGAGACAAGATAAAAGAAGTCAGCCATTTCTTTGCAACAGTTCAGTGACAGTGAGACCTAAAAGTCTCTGATGAGCAAGCCCTCCCTGGAGCTGATAGCTGCAGGATGTTTTGGAAAGATA
Organism: Lorius lory; assembly: GCA_025629905.1. Classification (NCBI taxonomy): domain Eukaryota; kingdom Metazoa; phylum Chordata; class Aves; order Psittaciformes; family Psittaculidae; genus Lorius; species Lorius lory. The sequence continues at coordinate 1,523 of JAOSLQ010056095.1, read as the reverse complement.
ATCTGTTGTGACAGTACTAGCTACAACCAGGGCCATCAGCTTCATTTATATCTCCCGAACACATTGACTGCAGTTCAGAAGTAAGTTTTTGGTAAGCTGGTGGTGCTTCAATCAAAGACGTTTTTCCTTACATGGTTTGAAAGACTTTACCTTATATATCCCTTCCCTTCCTTTCCCTTCCCTTCCCTTTCTTCTCATCTCCTGCAGACCCTCAGCATATTTGAAATACATTAATAATTGTCAGAAAAAATCTGTCACCCAAGCTCAAGAGTAAAGCTCTTTTACATGGGGAGATCAGTAACCTTAACCTCTAAAAGGTAAGACAGCCTGTATGTTGTAGATCTTTTCCACTTATTGAGAACTAAATGCTGTTTTTCTGAGTATGCCAAGAGCAAAATTTCATTTGAAAACACAGGTGTCATCACTGTCAGTAAAACCTTTCTTATTATAGCTGTGGTCAGAATTTAACTCTTCAAGAAGAAGGATCCACTAACCCATTGCTTAAGAAGCTTAAAAAAAAATTAAGATCATGCTTTTGCTTTCCATAAGAAAACAGAAATTTTTCATTAGCTGTTATTAGTAGAAAAAATCAAGGGATTTTATTCTTCATTTAAGCTCTCTATAAATACATTGTCCTCTGTGATGTTGCATTCAGTGAAAAAGCACAATAGATTTTTCAAGCTGATTTTAATTCACATTAGGGTGACACAGCAGGAACCCACCTCCAGTTTGCAGTAATGTTCCCCTCTCCTGTCTCCAGGCTGTTAGCAACTCACCTCTATCATTTGCATGCACTTTGAGACAAAAAAAGTGTTCACTTAATGATGTATGTAGGAGCACGCATGAAAGAACAGATAAAAAGTAAATGATGTCAGTAAGACTTAAAGCCTTGGAAAGAGTCAGAACATATTGAGAGTTGGAGGCTATGAATGTGATCACAGCATGGTACCAGCTTTGTGCAGTGAACACAGAGCGTATACATTGCATCATTAGAAGTACAAGTCAATGCATGCAGGGGAATTTTTCCATTTGCATTACACCTAATGCAGCTGTAGCACCTGATAAAATTGTATAGACGGAGCCCAGAGGGATTTTGCTTTTTATTTATTTTTCCTTTTTTTTATCAGGAAGTTTATTGCTGCTTTGGGAGAGATTGATCAAGGTTTCAGCTGATGTGTGATTGCCTTACTGCTGCGTTCTACATTTTAGGATTTGACCTTTAAGCTCTAAATTGTACTTAAAGGTGTTTCATTTATGTTCTTTTCTCATGGTATTTGATCTTTCCAGTGATTAAGCTGAAGAACTGGAGAAACAGTTAACTGGAGGTCAGTATTAGCATGTCATTCTGCTGATTCTCATGATCATAGAATCATAGAATCATAGAATAGTTAGGGTTGGAAAGGACCTTTAAGATCATCTAGTTCCAACTCCCCTGACATGGGCAGGGACACCTCACACTAAACCATATCACCCAAAGCTCTGTCCAACCTGGCCTTGAACACTGCCAGGGATGGAGCATTCAC
>JAOSLQ010056092.1:0-16323 GCA_025629905.1 Lorius lory | reverse complement strand
GGGTATATTTTTTCAAAAACAACTGCCATCTAATTATCACACAGGAAAAGTAACAATTTTCATCTTTTTTCAACTTTTTTATTTCTTTCAATAGCTTGAAGCACAGCAAATTTCATTATATTGTTATGCTATTGTAATTAGTCCAAATAATTCTTCTTTATTAAATTTCTCCATCGTCATTGTTTAGCGGGGAGCTGGATTTACTTCTAAGTGTACATAGATGTCTTCTCTACATACTTATTAAATCTACATTACAAAAACCCCACAATTTCTGTAACAGTCCCAGGAGAAAGAGAAAGAGGAAAGAAAAAGTTAATAAAGTTGGAGTAATTCATGTTTCCTAAATTATCGGAGATATTTGCAAGTATTTGTTGAGGAAGAGGCCCACTATACACCTTCTTATTTAACTGTTATAAAGTTAGGAGGATAATGAGACAAATACCATTTCATGGAAATGAAGGCAAGGTCTTGGAAGGAAAAGTATAGTCATTTGTCCTTACAGTAGAAGAGGAGCCCAAAGTGAAAAGACATGACGGAAGCAAAGAACGTTATAAGGGGACAAGAAGTAATATTGCTAAAATATACAAAAAAGCATCTTATTGTATATCATAGGAATAAAGGGATGTGAATGTTAAGATGTGGTAAGATGAAATATCCAAGAACCTATGAAGGACTCAAAATAATAACAATGTCCAGGAATTGTGTACAAAGTATTAAAACATAATTAGTTTTTAAAGAGAAGGGATCATGATCCCTGGAAATGTTCAAAAGCCATGCAGATGAGGCTCTCAGTGATATGGTCTTGGCAGTCCTGGGGTAATGATTGGACTTGATAATCTTAAGGATCTTTTTCAACCTAATTGATTAAATGATTTTATGGTTCTATGATATTTTTTTGTTGATGGAAAGCAAAGCATAGGATGACTTTAAGCATACTTTGACGCCACATTACTGTTTAGTGATGAAGGCTGCTTCTTCCAGCAGCTCTGGGCCTGCCTGGCCACTGAGACCCAGCTTGGGGCACTTGAAGCTTCTTAATGGCTCCTTAGCTAATGACAGGGTACATTTGGTCTTTTGCATTGTCTTCATTATCCTTCATCTGTTATGTTTGGGTTTCTCTGTGTGGTTTGAGGGTTGTATTTTTTTTTCCTTCCACCTCTACTTTTTATCCTCTTTACAATGAAAAGGCCATTCTTTAGGTAAACTTAGTAAAGCATGTTCCTCTGAGCTTCCAAACAATGTTACAATTAGTTTTAAAAGGTGACTGGAAATATATAGTTTATCAAAATTTCACATAAAATATTATGTATATACAGTTAGTTTTATATATGGTTTAAAAGAATCTTATGTAAAGAGACATGACAAATCTGGTTAACAAGTTCTTCTCATGCATTGGAATCTTGGAGTCATCTGAGCTACACTCAAAAGGGGGTGGAAAATCTGCAACTTTCATATCCTTCAAATATCACTGACTATTAAAACCGGTTCAGCTACCACAAATGATCTTCACAAGAAAAAACATTGTGCACAATTTCCTTTTTAATCTGTGTTGTAAGGTAGTCCATAAGAAAGGAGTTAACAATAAGAAAGGAGTTAACAATCCTAATAATGATGCTACTTATAAGGTATCTGGGCTTCAACAAATTTAATCTAAAATGGAAAGAAAATGACACACTACTTCAGCAACGTGCTAAGGGTGAAATACCTTTTATTAAGCTGTCTGCAGAATGAAGCATCAGTGAAATGTTTGACAAGGAAGAATATGTGTTAAGAAATATTGTCTGATTGGTTTTGAAGGTAAAATGGAAATTATATTTCCACAGACAGCTGATAGGAAAATGTTCTCATAAACAAAGATCAGGCCATGGCCATTTCATTTGTCCTCCTTTTCCTCCTCCAGTTATTTACATACAGTACAATTATCTTTCCAGAGAGGAATTCTTCAGATTTAGCTTTGCTCTAATTTAGAAGAAATGCTTATGAGGTAATATGGACTGGCAGGACATCTACAGTATGAGTAGTACAAAGATAACTACTTAAGAGAAAAAAGAACATAATTAGACCATGAGATGACAAGGTGTAACTAGTTTGTGAAGATGTAAATTCTATGCCTAAAATTATACCCCACGTGAAAAAAAATCTCATTCTTCTGATGATGCATCTCCTTTTAGCCTCTTTCATAACAAGCATATTTTTCAATATTTAGAAAAAGTGACAATGCTTTAGTTAACTTGTAGTCACATTTTAGAATTTGTCATGGTGTAAGGGCTTCACTAACATCTTCTTCTAATAATTTATGTTACCCATTTGATTCTGGTGCGTTTTATATTATTAATTATTTGGGGGTTTTGGAATGCAGCCCTCCTGTCAATCATGGAGTGCAATAGCAAATGTTATGGAAAATTGTCAAGGGCTGAAGCATGCTAGCTTTGATATTTCTGTACAACATTATGTTGTGACTATTAAAAATCTGTCTTCTGAGTGAATCAGCTTCTATTAGGATGTGCTTTGAGGTTTGGTCACAATAACATTCTTGCAGCTGGATGGGGAGTAGGATCAAATGGATTTATAGGGGTCAGAGGACATAAAAAAGTTGAAACAATTCAGTGGATACTGTGCCTTAGAGAAAATATAATATAGTTGTAGCTGCATTGACCCTCCTTTTCTGCACCCTGATTTATGATGCAGCCGTACTGACAATTAGTATATGAAAGCTGGGGGTTTTTTTCCTGCTTCAGTCTCCCATCTTGGTGTTATATTCAATTGTGTTCATTTTCCTTTAATTTTTTAAGGTAGTTGTCTCTGAAATCAATATTCAACCAAGTGAAGGATTGTTTGAAGGTCAGTAGCTGTGAACACTGAGCCCTGTTACAGTCAAAACAAATTTAACACGATTCTATTTAACAATGGAATACATTTAACTATTTCAGTCTATTGTTATCTAGTCTGTAAGGCAATTTTATTCATGCTTTACCATAAGGTTGTTATGCCAAAGACACTGCGTGGTAATATAAACTATGTGAAAATGAATGCTCTGATGAAAATGAAGAGACATCACCCATGACCTACAGATGGAAAACCTCAGTGTATGTCTGTTGCCCATTAGATGTAACACACAGAAGTCAACTACACTGCAAATGCAAGAAGGGCATTAGAGTTATTACTTTATTAGAAAGAATCTATTCTCAATTTGCAAAACCATAAGTAACACATCGTCATTTATTTTGCTATTCACAGGAGTATGGTTTACTCTTTCAACAGTTTTTAAAATGTGACTATTTTTAATTCATTTAACCTTCTGAACATCAAGCAAAAGTTTTATGTGTTTTCTTTAGTGTATAAAGCTATTTCTAGTGTAAATAAAGTTGTTGTAGAACTAATGGTAAAGAGATGGAGATAACTGGCAGCTAGGAGAAATAAGTACAAGTCATTCATGCTTTTGAGATCCCTCACTAGTCTGTTCCACAAGTCTCACACATTTCTCTATCATCACAGGATACCAAAGCGGTTCACATGCTAATAGAAGCTGCAGGTAAGTAAGTATTGTGCCAAACTGTGAATAATGCAAGTACAAAGATGATGCCATTCTCCTGGCTTTCACAGTTCTTTTAATTTTTTTAATCTTGTTTCTTATAGAATGAAATCCTTAATTGTGTAATTAAATATAAAAGTAGGAGATTTGCTGAATGAGGCTTTTGATAGTCAGCAGTTGTCTCATCTAATCTATTATTTTGAAAAGCAGGTGTCTTATCTAAACTATAATTCCAATGTTATTGGAAGGACATCTCTGTGTGCCATATGCCTTCTGATGGTATGGATAGTTGCCTGAAGATTCACATCTCATTTTGATGCCTATAGAAAGGATCTGTGTATGTAGCTTAAAACTGATATAAACTCAAAGAAATCTAGAAGAAAGCTTTCATTAGATAAAATAAAATATACTCCCCATTTTAATCTGGAAAGAGAAGCACGCATTTTTTTTATGATTGTTCTTTGCATCAAGATGAGACCTCAGCTACTTAAGAGGGTAGCATTTTCTTTGTAGGGAAAAACCACACAAAGCCTTAGCACACTACAGTCATACACAATGGCTTTATTGATTCCCCATTTTGTCTAGGCTTTAAATAGAAATGGCAGTCATAGATGTCTAATAATGGCAATTGAAAAGTTTATTACCCGAAATACAAAAACTTAAATAAACTTTGCATTTTTCTGTTGAGTTTTGTTGGGTTTTCCTGTTTCCTCTTTTTCATTTGTATCATGTAATCACCTTTGAATATCCACTGAAAATTTATATGGTTGGTATCATTTTAACATATGCAAAAATACAAAAAATACAGAAAACTAATTATTAAACGCAAATTATATTTGATTATTTTAAGAAAGAGCACAGAATTAAAATAGGTTTTATGTATTTCTGTAGTTTGATAAAACACAGGTATACGTACGACCTTTAAAGCTCTGTTCCATCTTCAAAAACATAATATCTTACTATCAAACAATAAAGAAAAATAGAGAAAAACAGTAATAGTAACAATCATGTTTTTCGTATGTGTGCCGGAGATCAATACAGTATTGATGTTGCAGATAAGGACTTTTGTTCAAATTTACTAGGAGCTTGTTCTACTGATAGTTTCTCTGATTAAAATGAAGAATAATGAGACCAAAATTGAGCCTTTCCTAAGTTCAAGTATTTATCAAGTTAAAAGATGTAAAAACAAGTGAGCAGTTCATAACAGACTGCAACATTACTGCAATATCACTGAAATCGAAATAGTCTATCAGTACTATAGCATGAAAAGAATGCCAATATTAGTAGCTGAGAAATTTTGTTAAATTTCTGGTTATATGTGTGAATCTCTGTATCCCTTATTTGTTAGTAGCTCATTCCACACTACATGTTTTCTTTTTTTCCTAACTTTCTCTACAAACTTCTAAGATATACTCATTGTTGGTACACATATTTGTCTGTTCTCTCAAATTACTTACTCACTTATCTATTCACAAGGCCAGACAGGGCAGAAGAAAAAATCAAATTATTATGAAATTTTGGAAAATGACCTGAGAAGGAAAGATCTGTAACCAAATATACATGAAACTTTACATCCCTTTTGAATCCTTTATTTTTTATGGTATGAAATTTTATTTTAGAAGTTCAAGGTGAATACAGCTTGTAAAACTTATGCTTAATACTGAAAAAAAAAAAAAGAATTCTAATTTAAATTTTATTGAGCTGGGAAATAAATATTGGGTGTGCAGATTATGTTAATCTTGTATATTGCAAAGATCATTTTCATTTTGTCTGATTTCCAAGTTGCATAGTTGCTGTTCATGTTCTGTGAGACATAGTGCAGCAACATTTGGAACAAAGAAAAGTTGTTGTGTTTTTGGTTTAGTTGTTGTGTTATGTCAGATCAGGACAGAGCATGACTAACTTACAGGTGTGTGATATATTTTACCATCTTCCAGTTGTCATCTCTGCTTATTGTAAACAAAAAAAAAAGTACAAGCCAAAACCAGCTTTCAAGAAATTTTGCTGATGATCTTTCAAAATAGTGTTACTAATAGAGCATTATTCCACAAAATAAAAAATGGGATTTGGTTTAGTGCTTAATTTGCTTCTTTTAGTTAATTTCTCAGAGGTAGAAGTGGGCATGGTTTTGCTTTTACTATATTTATATTCAGTATGTGTCTTTCATCTTTATTCTTTTAGGTATCCTTTTGAAGTCAGTCTGTTGGGGATTATTTAGTTAGGTTGTTTGTTTCAATATTACCAGCCAGTAAATGATATAAAGACCAAAATGAAATCAATATTCCTCCAAGAGCAAGGAAACAAGATCAGCTATATTCTATTCACATTCACAATAAAGAAGAAAGATATAATTTTAACCAGGACAATGCAGAGAAAAGGAAAGGTGACATCTTTCATACAGCTGCACTAACTGATAGAAAGTAGGTCAAAAGAGGAAAGAAAGACAAGTTGCTTGATTAAAACTAAAATTAAGGGAAACCTAGCTCCTATGTCAATGTACTGTAGGCTATATGTTGGCATTTAGCCAAAGCCTTGAGTAAAAGATATCATCAAAGTAAAAAAAATATAGCTCAGAATCACAATTCTTTTTTGTTCCCACATTGTGAGGGTAGAAAAATACCAATGAAGTCAAAAGAAAAGCAATTTTCTCATGGCAGCTCTACATTCAGTGCAATATGTTTTCCACCAGAGTCCAAAAAGTAGCACCGGTGTTCAGTGAGGAAGATAGAAAGCAAAAATATTGACTCTGATCTGGTCATCTTGCAGACAACATGAGAAGTAATTACAGTAACACTGGGGATACCCTGTGCAAAGGGTTATGTGATAGCATTTCAAAGCAGGGTGAAGAAATTGAACTTACATAGCATATACATTGTTATGCAATGTGACATCATTCCATCAGGGACTATAGCTTAGATACTTTAAAAAGACGTCACTGTATACATGATTGTAGTAGTAAACGTCATCTCCCCAGCCTCAAATACCACTATTACCTCATCCCCTGATTATGGAAAAGAAAGACTCCAAAAAAGCACATATTCTTGTTGCAAGATGTTATTCGTAACTCACAGCAGTACTACCATTTAGAAAAATCATGGCAATCTAAGCCCTAAATTTCCTAGTGACAAAAGAGTCACTAGGACTATGTAATTTCCCTCTTGTTACATTTATTGCTTCATTCACAAAAAACTGTCATGGACAAGTGCATTTTGTAAGCTTTTGGAGGCTGATGTGTAAGAATGCATTGCTAGAGTCAAACTAGCTTTGAACATTCTTTAAAATGGGAGAACCATATTACTTTTTGAACTTATAGACAAGTAGAATAAATAAGCCACAGCATAGCATGGCAAAAAGTGATTTTGCTACATCAGTTAGCAGTGTTGCTTCATTCAAAGCTATCTCTACACAAGTATGTATTTTGCTCTTTAGAAATACTTTGCTGCTTCTCATGTTTGGAAAACCTTTTATTCATTTTTCTTTCTGTGTTAGGCAAGCTCCAAGACTGCTGCGAAATCGCTATAAACAGGTGATGCCAATGAAGACCCCCACTTCCTGTGGAGTGTTTAGCTCAAAGAGACAACCTGAAATAAACTTTAGTTCCTAGAAAAAAATCCGGGATATAAGTAAAATGACCTTTTTTGTGCTCAAAAGAGAAGTTTAGGAAAGGGAAGGATATCTGAAAAAAAAAAATAATTATGCACCTTATAGCACCTGCTGTCATGGGAATTGAAGGTAATCAGATTCATTCTGGTAGCACAATCAGCTAATTCCCAGGATGATTTACATAACCCACAGTCTCAATTCCAGGCCTTCAAACAAAAGCCATTCTTTAACCTGGTTTTCCATATACACAATCATAACTTACCTGCCCTTCTCTCAGTTCCGCCATGGGAAAACACCCGCTTAGGAGCTTTCTGCTACTTTCCAACCCACAAATGTTTCTACCCACTCAGCTCAATTTGGAACCTCTGTGTTGTTTTGCCACAGCTTCAAGGTCTGTTATATAGACCTTTGAAACAGTCTTAGCTGCTGTGTGAATTCAGCTAGGACTAATACCTACTTGACTACAAACAAATCACTCACTGAGAAAGATTGAGACAGACTCAATATTTGACTGGAGCTGGAATCAAACCATTTACCTACAATGAATAAATTTCTCTTTGCTTACTAGAAAGACAGTATCTGTGTTCTGGAGTGACACAAGTGATATATTAAACACTGAATTTCAGAGCTTCTGCAATCATAGAACAATATTTTCCTTAATGCAAGCATAACAATGCAAATGGTGAAGAACTAGATTTTAGTAGAAACTAGGTGTAGTTTGGAGTAAGAGTTATTCAGAGTACGTAAATAAAAGCTGTAATTTGAGAAATACTGTGACAAGAACTCTGAAGCATAAACTTCTTAACAGGTGGACACAGTTAACCGGTTCTTAACAAAGTAGTTTAGAAAGCTGCTCCTCACCTGTTTTCATGCATCTGTAATGATAGTATCTGACATTTTCACCATGTTTAGTGCCTTCAGCCTTGTTATTTTCAATTCCAAGGAATGTTGCCTTCAGATATCCAAAACCAAAAAACCAAACCCCCCCCCCAAAAAAAAAAACAACAAAACAACCAAAAACCCCCAAAACAACCAAACCCCAGTAGAGTGGGATATCTGGAAGACAAGGAGTCAAAAGCTCCAGAAGCTCCTGTTACCAGCTACCTAGAGTGAATGAACACAGATGACATGAATGATCTCTTGACTAGAACCTACCTCCTCAGCCAGATCAACAAACACCAGGTTATTAGGCAAAAGGTGATTACTACCCTTCAATGGCTTCCTCCACAAAAGCTAGTCTGGTATCGAAGTCTGAGAAGAAACTGGAGGGTGTGAAGCAGTTTCATATAGGTTTTAGTTAGAAGTGACTACATTGATGAGAAAGGCAAGATTTCAGACAATCCCAATTTGGGAGTTTGGATCAGACATCTTCCCCTTAGTCCTTAAGACATGCATGTGATCTTCTTCACTACATAAAGAACTTGCTTGTCTGTTTCCATCTGTAGACTCTGAGTTAAATGCTTTTGTTTTGCTGATTTCAGACAATTGTCTTAAAAGATAGTTGTCATATTAATCTGAAATAATCTTCAGTAAGCAGGCACCATATATCATTCCATTGTCACTCTGACTATAGGGTGGAACTCTCTTTAAACGTGAAACTTGCATGCACTTCAGTCTACCATAACCCTGTAGAAGCCTTTCAAAAGGAGAACCATAGCAAGTCTCTTGGAGTTCCCAAGAGACAGTATCCCCCACACTGAAATTGTACAACCAAGGTAGCTGTTTCAACATTCAGCTCAGAAACAAGAATAAACACCCTTCAGTCCTTTCTTCATATTGTGTAAAATTTGTAAGTGGTGATGCTTACCATTAACTGTGTGTACCTTTTGGAGCAGGAAAATATTCATCATAAAATGACATATCATAAGTATGTCACAATATCATTACACCTAAAAGCTGTAGAGAAAGGACAGTTCTGTTCTAGCACAGACACAGAAAGTCATTATCAGCTCAACTCTTTTGTTAGCTATCCAAGGCTTCTTCAATGTAATTATTTTCTCTTTCCTTTTCTGAAGAACACTACAATGCAATTCTCTGGAAGTCAGCTCATTAGATTGTACCTATTATTTCTCAGAATACAAAGGGTTACATTGCACAAGTTGTATCAGTTATTAGAAAATATATATATATAGATTACAATGTAGACTAAGAAATACAAGTTAAGAAATAGTGAGTCCCTTGTTTCTTATTCCAAGAGAAATACTTTCCAGAATATATCATATTTTCACCCTGTACTACCTAGAAGCTGTGCTGTGATTTTTGTCTCTGTTAGAAGCAAAAAGGGGCAGTGGGGTAGCTGTGCATATTTTTGTTAGAATTAACCTACTGCTCATTCCAGCAGCAGAGTTCACATCTCTACCTGCTCCATACATGAAGCCTTTTAGTTTATTGTGTGGCTAAGGAGATGACACAGGGCTGCATGTGCTGTATCTTCACAACAACTCCAAAAGAAGGATTGGACTTCTGCAGTTTTGTGTGCTGTGTAAGGTTGCCACAGCAAGGTAGTGAATTTTTCAGAAAGTTAATCCTACAGCACCTTATCAAAAAGAACAGAGTCTAAAATAAGTTTAAAAGATCCTTATCTGCTTGGCAAGAGGACAAGAGGCAGAAAGCAGTCTGAAAGTGCAATCCAGCTCTCTGAAGTAAGGATCATGATGGGAGGATTGCTGTTGAATTAGATTCACAGTGAAAATATTCTGTAAACTACAGTATATTGCTTACATCCCCTTTCCACCCAAAGAAGAGGGAAATCATGACAAGAAACAGCAAAGTAAAAGAGACTTCTAGGGCTAAAACTAGTTCTGACTAATCTATTAATTTCTACAGAGGAGGGTTATAAAAAATGCTGATATATCTTCTCTCAAGCCTGAAACAAGTAGTACTACTGATTTGTGCAAATTAAAGGCTTTGTATTGCATCTTTTGTCATGCAGTAAGATAATTCACCTTACCTAAAATAGGGAGCACCATGAGAAATGTGTGACATTCTTTTCAAGCTTACACAGAATTTAAAATGAAATTGGTAGATGACATTGTGCTCTGGTCCTGAGTCCAGCAGTAGTTGTTGTTGAGACATAATGGAAAATCTCACTTTTCTCCTTTATTTGACTCAGTGTATCACTGGTTTCCTTCAGGTCTTAGTGAATCAGTCCAGGTAACAACATAAGAGTGGAAGGGTTCAGGAAAAATATTACTAAGAAACCTTGTGGAGATGAATAGTGTCCAAAGAATAACCCTTATGAGTCTGCTTCTGAGGCAGAGAGCAAAGGTAATCCCGTTGTGTGAATTTCTTGAATTCAGTCATAGTCGCAGATGCATGGTGTGAACTCTATATTTAGCTATATTAATAGCAAATCCAAATCTCTAAATAGGGAATTGAAAGACAGCTTATCCTTGCACAGAAACATACTGAAAAATCATGCTTGCCATAGAAGAATAGTAACGTTAATGTGAGTTCAGCCAAGTTTGAATAGATATTTCCTCTTCCATTTTCATCAGTAACTGCTCAGATAGACTTTGCAGGAAAAAAAAAGATTGATAACACTGAATATTAGCATAAAAATTACCACAGCTTTATTATGTAAATAATTTTTGGAGACACAAAGCTAAAACTGCAAGATATCATATGTGTGACATTGGTCTTTTTTTCTTTTTTTTTAACATCTTAAAGTGCCATTCAGTCAACTTCTACAACTGCTTAAAGATGAAAATGATTTCTCAGTGGTTTTTCAGGTAAATTTATTCACAGGAATAAACATTATTGTCTCATTTCCTCCATGTTAAAGTCCTTAGGTAATAATTGAATATTGAGAAATTACTGGGTTTTCCCTTTTTCCATTTCTTGCATAATAGCTGTGCTTTTTGTCTCACAAAACCTTTGGGATTTTATTACCGCATGAAAATGACATATCTCCTAGTGTGCTGTGTTGCTTCGATACACTGACTACAGCAGAAAGTGAATAATACGCATTCATTTAAAAAATTTCCATCAAAATAATCTATTTAAATCATTATTTTATAGGATCACCTAAAGCTGGAGGGAAACAAGATGGGAGACTGTGCAATTTTAAAGAAATGTTGTCTATCTAAGATTAATATTCAGAGAATGAAATAATTGATAAAGATTCAGATTGGGCACTGAGAAAAAATGTTATAGGTAAGGACAATACAGTATTTTGTGATTCCACAAAAGCTCAAGTCTGAAAAGGATTAATATTTTTTTCTTAAATTTATATATTCGTTGAATAAGTGTTTTGAATTTGGCACTAAGATGTCAATAAATGTTATTTTTCATTTTCATTATAAAAGTCCATTTCTCTATTTCATTCAATTTCTTGAAGAAATTATTAATGCCTTTGTGGTTAAAAAATATGTTAAAAACCGTAGCATGCTGTGACGTATACCTTTAGTCCAATATCAATATTAATAGAAACCCCCTGCAATTTATAACCCTGAAAATCATCTAATAGCTATTACTTGGTTTTCATTTCATTTATTTAGTAGTGCTTTAATTGAATCTTTTCTTGGTCTGCAATGAAATTAACATTATTCCTACATACCAAATATCTTGGCACGTAAAATACAATATCCTTTTACTATCATTTAGATAGACCTGTTTTCTCCATGGATTCAGTAAAAAGGTCCTTTGAAAAGTGATTTTTTTTTCTACTGACATTGCTTTGTAGGAAAGGTCACATTGTCATTTTGAAATATTTAGGACGTAAAAATCAGATATTGTTGTCCTTGTTTTTGCTGGGATAGAGTTAATTTTCTTCCTAGTAGCTGGTACAGTGCTCTAGTTTGGATTTAGTATGAGAATAATATTGATTTGTGTTTTAAATAAAAAATTCTGCTTGAAATATCTGTAGTTGTGCTTCTGCAATTTTCTTTAGGTGAAAACTTTTCAGAACAACACTGAATGGCTAAGGGAGCAAGGCTTTACATGAGACAACCTCTAAAGAAACCTTATAGAGGTTGGGTGAAGGAATTTGCACTGTTTTGTGGATATCTAATAAACATTACTCATGTTGCCACAGCCTATGAACTGCCATAGCTCTCTTAGTCCTCTATATAGCCTTACATACAGTAAGCTAACTAGCACTGCAGACTTACTTTGCAGGGGATTATAGGGGAAACTGTTCATGGGTAATGATCTACTATAATGAAAAACTGAAATAGTGAAAAATGCTTGCTTAGGAACTTCATACTGGCAGTAGGCAGAGTTATTTATCTGCATAGATGGCCTTGAGATTTTTATGGCAGTATTTGTCTATTGTCATTCAGTTGCATTTAAGATTTAGAAAGAACTTTATTAAGTTATTAAACCAAGCCTATAGATGCTTTTGCCTTATTCATAAAGTAGCTGCAAATATTCAGTATGCTGTATTATGCAGAGAAGAAAGAGGGAAAAGAAACAAGGAGACACTTTTGAGAAAACTCCAGAGAACTGAGAAACGTTCATGGAGGAGGCTAGGCAGGTGAGCAGATCGATTCTACATATAGCCTCCAGCCGCAGATATTTCACAAATGATGCACATCTTCCACATTGTGCTCAAAAATCTCAGTCCAGTCTCATCTTCCTCAGATACAATGTCCAGTCTCATCTTCCTCAGATACAATGAAAACATAATTGTGAAGCCTGCATGAAGGCAAAAGGATTTCCATTTAAAAAAGCTTTTTCTTTCAGCCATCCTTTTATCAAAATCAAAATTAGAAATAACTGCATGATTCTTCATTTTCATTATACACTGTTTAAAACTTCCCATTCTTTCTTTTAAAATGTCTCATTATGAATTATTTCCTTAAAAAATTGAAAATCCCTTGATTTTCAAAAAACATTTCGTGTAATATGTGGTTTTGTGTTAATCTCAGAGCCTGGTAGCAAAGAAGACAGGCACTGCTACTACCCCTTGCCCTGGCTCTATTTTCCCTTACCACTTTCAAGATTATGAGACAGAGGAAGATCTGTGACTGAAACACCCTCTATTTTCCTACCAACCTAACAGAAGGTGAAATCTTGCTGCTCAAAATCACTCTGGCTGGAACTTTGCAACAACCTCATCGACGTCTATGGGCTGCTCATAGAGGTGCCTTTGATTGAGGTCCTGGGATCAAAGTCCATGTATGGAGAATACAAAGGTCATACACAATTCATCTTAAAGAATTTATTCACAAACAACTTTATAGTACTTAAGGAATTAAATACTGAAATTCACTGATTGCTGGAGATTCCCTCATACTTACTAATATGTACCAACCCACACATCAATAATAAAACCAAGAACAATGGAAATAATATTTTACTACAGGTTTCTATATTATCAGTATTTGTGCAACATGAGAAACTAGGCATACTGGTGGTTTCAATACTAGTGGTGTGCTTGTCAGTTAAATAAAAAGTCTGGTCAGTACCTGAAGACAAATACCAAAACACACTAAAAGTTAAAAACAATCTTGCTGAAGCCTGTATGCTGGACTTTAATGACCTTTTGTTCTGGGTCTGTTTCTGATATTGATAATTCTCTATGTATGAAGTCTGAATACTTTTCAGTTGGTGACTTCAAAAGTAAAAAAGATAAAAAAGCCTAATCCAATATATCCAGGAAACATAAATTGTCTAGAGAAAGCAGAGTCTGCAGATTAAAGATAAGAAAGAAGCATGCAATCAGTTGTCTGCATTGTCAGTATTTTAACTTGTATCTTTGCTAAAATATTAGTCATGTTTAACTACATTTAGATTTTTAAGTCACTTAGCCTTTTCTCACTCCTTTTTCACTACAGGTTTGTTACAACTATCTTTACAGTTAACATTATTCTTCTTGATTCCTCTATTAGTTATAAATCATTTTCTGTCAATAAATATAGAAAACTGAGGTATGAATGTGGATTTTAGGGTGTCATACATGTTATACATGTAAGTGGTTAATTCCAGCTATCATGCAACTTTTCAGGAGCATTACAAACAAGCAAAAATAAGTTAATTATTCTACAATGGAAATCGGTCACAGGTTAAATAAGGTTCAAGTATGGAACAGTGTATTTGGCAGAGGATTTTATGATTTAAGACAGGAGCTACACCTATATGAATAAGTTAAAAAGGGCTGCTACCCAGGCCTGGACCCTGTAAGTCTACTGGCTATCTTGTTATCTCATAGATTAAGTACTATGTCATTTTGGCCTGTGCCAAGGAGTATTTTCCAAAAAAATGCCGAGGCATCGTCTGGGACTTAGAATGAACTAGTGACTATTCCCCAGTAGACCAGCCTCTTCCAGGAAATAAGAATGTTTAATAGAAAAGACTTGACATGACTTTGTCAGTTGGGTTCAGGATAAAATGATGTACGCTGGCACTACTTATTTTACAGGTATAAATGTAGTCACAGGGTTACAGCTGATTCTGGACTACCTTCTCTTCTGGTGTCGCAAACCTCCTTCTTTTTTTGGAAGGAGAAAGTCAGTTGACTTAAAAATAATTAAATTTAATTGAAACATGTCTATATATCAATGTTTTGCTTCTAGAAATTCCAGTCTGTCTGTTAATGTAACTTTTTAATATTTATTTATCCAAAGTGATCTCTTATCACTTCTTCATCATCTGCTATTTCAACTTTCTTATCTATTTTTCTGGGTTTTTTTTCTTTCTCCTTTTGCCATCCAGAGGAACTCGGACAAGCTCAGGAACCTCATAAGGTTCCACGAGGCCAAGTGCAAGGTTCCGCACCTGTGTCAGGGAAACCCACAGTATCAGTACAGGCTGGGGGATGAAGGAATTAAGAGTAGCATATAGGAGAAGGACTTGGGGGAACTGATGGATGAAGGACTGGACATGAGCCAGCAGTGTGTGCTTGCAGCCCAGAAGGTCAGCCATACCCTGGGCTGCATCCAAAGGAGTGTGGCCAGCAGGTTGAGGGAAGGTGATCCTGCCCCTTTACTCTGCTCTGGTGAGATCCGATCTGCAGTACTGTGTCCAGCTATAGAATCCTAAGTACAGGAAAGACATGGACCTGTTGGAGAGGGTCCAGAAAAAGAGCACAGAAATGATCAGAGTGATGGAGCACCTCTCCTACGAGGACAGGCTGAGAGACTTGAGGTTGTTCAGCCTGGACAAGAAAAGTCCCCAGGGAGGCCTGATTGCAGCCTTTCAGTATTTAAAAGGGGCCTATAAGAAAGATGGGGAGAGACTTTTTAGCAGGGCCTGTTGCAATAGGATGAGGGGTAATGGTTTTAAATTAAAGAGGGGAGATTCAGGCTAGGTGTGATGAAGAACATTTTACAGTGAGAGTGGTGAAATACTGGTACACGTTGTGCAGCGACATGGTGGATTCACCATCCCTGGAGACATTCAAGGTGAAGCTGGATGTGGTTCTGAGCAACCTGATTTAGTTGAAGATGTCCCTGTTCATTGCAGGGGGTTTGGACTAGATGACCTTCGAAGGTTCCTTCCAACATATCTATTCTATGATTCTATGATTCCGTAATTAATTTCTCAGTATACTTGATTATTTGAGGATATGTAATGGACCACAGAAACATCCACTATGTGGATCAAAACACTAACTTTAAACAGACATGTTAACATAATGGTAAACTGAAATGTTTACAATTAGAAAAACCATAATCTGCTTCACATACCTGGTGTTCCTTATATAATCTGTAAAATTAGTTTATATCGGAGACTTTTTTTCTATCAAGTTCTTGAGAACGTTTTCCATTCCTCCCAAACATGCACTACCCTTATTTTTAGAAGCATGCATTATCTTCATCAAGAACCCATCATTCAGAATTCCTGTAATCATGTCATTAATAAATGTTTTATATCACTGGAACTTGGATTAAATTATATATCACTCATTTTGTTTCCAACAGTTCATTTTTTATACCAGGTTTCAAATATATATTTAATGTATGGTTTCTACAGTAAAAAATTATATTTGTCAATTGGATATTCAAGAAATAAATGAAGAGTTGGAGTAGAATAATTTTAAGTATTGCATTTACACTTTGATATTTAGTATACAGGAAAGATAGAATTACAGTTTTGCCTAGGAAAGCAATTAACACATTGCTGGATATCTGAAAGAATATTTCAAAAAGGATATAACTACTAATATGACAAGTGCAAGGTCCTACACCTGGGTCAGAGCAATCCCAGGCACAGCTACAGGTTGGGCAAAGAAGAGATTCAGAGCA
>JAOSLQ010056089.1:0-11211 GCA_025629905.1 Lorius lory | reverse complement strand
TGAGCACGAGGTCAAGCATGGCACCTCTCCTTGTCGGCTCCTCTATTACTTGCAGAAGGAAGTTGTCTTCCACACAGTATCATATTCTTTAACTTCAGACCTAAGGCTTCTACTACTGCTTGGATTCAAAGCAACTGTGGGTGATTCAAGGCAAGCTGTGAATCAGTCTGGGGGAGTGAGCTGTTATAAGCATTGGATGGACTATTTTAGAAGTACTCTAAACAATGTACTTTACTAGTGAAAACAAAATCTACAGATTTGATCATGAGAGCCAATGGGACTGCCTTTACTTCCCTAAATACTTATTTTTTTGATCCCATTGTTTAAAAAGCAATCTTAGTCATACATACATTTTATGAAATGCACTCAGGAAAAGTTAAGTAAAACCAGCAGAAAGGAACCTGATAAAATGCTGTGCAGATGACCAGATCTAAATGTGCTGGCTGGGGGCAAAAAAACACCCCAAAATCCCACATTTTAAGCTAAACTTCAGTAAAAAAAAGAAAAAGCTGTAAGAGCAGCTTGTCTGTAGATTACAAACATTTTTACAATTTATAAGAAAGCTGAATTTTGTAGAAGACTTCTGATTTTGCAGACATCTTGCCTTATACAGATGCAACCTCACATTTTTTGTAAATCCAGCTGTAAACTGTGGAAGATCTAGCTAAACAAATAGTGTTTAAATAAAAGAGAAAATGTGTTAAGTAAAAAACTAGAATAGTGCTTTACTGGTCTTTAACAAATATATAGTTTTTATTATGAAATTTTGAATATAAAATAAGCCAACTCCGTGCTTAAACCCCTCATCCTCCCTGCCTCCCCCCATCCCCCCTATTTTCTTTTATAACTTCAAAATTATGTTTTAACAAATATAAGCATTACTTAGTTAAAACTCGTGAAGTCAAGTAAAACATCAAGCACACTATAGTCCTTGACTGTGCAGGTGACCATACTGGCAAAACCACTAAGCCATTAGCTCTGGGTGGCCAACTGCCATGAACTGTCTAAAAGACTTCTTTCTGTTTTGATTACCACAGTGTTACTGAAAACATTTGCTATTTTTCATGCCCTTAGGGGAACAAAGTTTTAATTAACTGGAATACTTTTTTTTCCTCCATCACCAATTGACAGATATTCAGAGAGCACTTTTGGGATATCAGCTTATCATTTTACATTCCATGTTATACACTGAACAGCACTGAATGTACAAATTATGCAATGTTTTCATATAATAAAGTTATGATCAGTATAAATAATTCACCAGTATATAAAATTAAGAGCTCTGTTTCTTTTTAAGTATTCAGTTGATGAGATCATCAAAATCATCACTGAAGTTTTACCTGTGTCCTACCACAAGGTAGATTTATTTTTTTTAAAATCATTTCAAGGATGTGGTGGGCACCACAATTGAGTTAATTTCTCTTTATATTGTAGTACTTTCAAGAGATGACAACACCATGAGGTGGGCTCAGTGTTCAGGAAGCTCATCTATGTCACTAAACCAAAGGACAATTTAAAGGCCAGTTCAACAGCAGCTTCTGTGACTGAGTCATGGAAACAGACATAACACTCCTGAGGTTTGGGATGCAGAATGCGTCTCCTGGGGAAAAAAAAAGAAAGAATTAAAACAAAATTATCATATATATCAGCTTTTTCTCCTCAACTGTTTGATATATTCTGGTTGTACTCTGAGGTGTCAGTAAGATGTTAAAAACAACCACTGTGTAACACAGGAAATTCCTGTGCCTCTCCTTCACCACCTTACTTCTTTCAATACATGAGATTTCTAGGTTAAAGTTATCCTCTGCTCAGGTTTCTCATGACTGTATGGAAGAAACTTCAGGTTTTCAGGACCTATTTGTACGGTAACTAGTTGGTGTGCTTGCAATAATCTGTATTTCCAGGTTACAACCTGCAAAAAGGGTATTTGGGAGCAAGCCCCAGTATTCACATATTTACTCATTTTTAGACTTATCTGGGTAGATACATTCCCACAGGTTAATCTAATAAGCTCTTTCAGGGGAAGAGCTAAAATAGGAAAGTTGGTAATACAAACTGCAGTTCTGTACATTCCCAGTAGGAAACATTTGTTTTTCTTTTTAAACATCTGACTTGAAGGCAAACAGGTTGAACAAAAGCTCTGTCAGAGAATTTCTACATTTTTATTCCTGGCCAATATAATTACCTGTGGATGATGTTTCCTCGCCTTGTAGCAGAAAAAAAGTTCTTAGGCCATATTCTGAAATATATTCTGAAATATATTTCAACTATTTGTGCAATAGTTGAACTAGTAGAAAATTATAACCCAGTGAATTAATCAAGTGTCATCATTTATCTTCCTTTCAGCCCTTGCCTATACTGAATTTCTTTTCATATGGTGAAAGCACAACTTCCATTTAACTGGACGTTTGCATTTTTTTCTCTATTTATCTAGTAGGAATACCGAATACAGAAGATAAATGTAGAAAAGAAAGCATGCTGTTGACTGACACTCCTAATATGACGGTCTGCTTACTGCAGCTAAAATGTAGACAACACAAAATATGGTAGATGGAGGAAAGAGCAACCAACACAGAAGTACTGCCTACAGAATAGGGCTTATTGGCCTGGACTTACAAAATTACAAGCTCCGATATGTTCTGAGTTGCGAAGAAATGATACATATTTTCTCATTACACCTGATTTTAATTGCTTCAAAAATGTATTATTTTTAATATTTAATGCCTAGAGCAGTATGCTGTTCTGTCATGCAAATAAGGCTTAGCTATGTAGGAATAACTATATGCATCATTAATAAATATCACTCAAAATCAAGTTTAAGTAACACCATGAATCACAATGATAATGGCAGAACTTTGAAAGCAATCAGGCAGGAAAACACCCTTTCTAAAATATTGCCAAAACTGGTAGATTGGTTTAATCTTCCCAATGGAAAAAAAAAACCAAACAAACAACTAACCACTACAGTTGTTCACCTTCCTCCTTTGTATCACTGAGTCAGCACTGTGTGTGGAGGCGAGACAGGTGGGAGTGACTTGCAGGGAATGGAGAGGTGAGGAGGTGCATGAGGAGCACCAGGGAAGGGTCTGAAGAGGATAATGACAGCACTCCCATAGGTCTGCATTAGCACAGCGCAGCACGACAGAGGCTGCCAGCTGTGATGTTAACATGCTGGTGTGGTGCTCCCCTGAGTTAACTAACACACCTATGCTTTACAGCGGGTGCAACAGCACACCAATGCAACTTCCCAAATCCCAAATCAAAGCCACCTCACTGAGCTCAAGTATTTCTGTGATGTGCTGCAGTTAAATTAATTCTCAAAGAATACAGCAGCATGCTCAAAGGGAAAACTCTGGGAGAAATAGATTTATTTGTCTTTAAACTCACCCCACAACCCAGTAATTCATTGTTGGTGGTGGTTTCTTCTGATCAGTCCAGTTTTCAGGAGAGCACTCAAACAAAAGTCCGTGTTCTGTTATCAGATCTAGGTCCTCAGCTGCCTTACTGAATTCTGAAATCCCACTGCCTGCTTTTAGTTTATTCTGTAAAACAATTGGAGAAATGCTAGCATAGGTTGAAATTTTTTTACATAAACACTAGCAAATATAACTGATTTCTTCAGGAATCTCTGATGAATGATATTGCTGTCAAAAAGCCAGACTCAGAAGATAGATCTAACATGATTACATGATTCTTTTCTCCAGTTTTGTTACTTTGGCATTAACAGGCTTTTCCATTGTTATACGTTGGAGGTAGACAAATGCTCCCCCATTTTTTTTTCCTTCTAGCTGAACACTATTTCTCTAATAAGACATCTGAGATAATATGGGTTCTTTATAAAAGTGTGTTACAACAGCTTAAGGTCTTATTTTTATTTCTCTGTGTGCCTCCCTAATTATGAACTGTGATAGTAAAAGTCTACTGAATAAACTTGGCCAGGCAGGAATTTTTTGTAAATAAACAGTTGAAGCACTTGGCTTAGAGCATTTTCTTGCTCTTACTTGGTATGAGTGCATAACGCATATAGAAAATCAAGGCATTTTTGTTTAAAGACATCTGAATTTTTAGGACTATATTTTGTACAAAGCTTTTGAATAAAACATGCAAAACTGGTTTCTACTGAACTCCTGGTACCTCTTTGGTGAGGATCAAACTGCATGCACAAAAATCATTTTACTCTCTGGCTCTGTCTTGGTGCTCAACAGTCCTGTGAATCCAGTAGGCCATTGTGTCTTTCACCAGGAAGGTGAAAGGGAAAAGAGACCAGAATGAACATGGAGATAAACAGAGAAGGAATTCTGAAAACACTTGTCACAAGTTTAACTCTTCTCCCACTTAAATCAAGGGAAGTTTATTACTGTTTTGTAAATGGCTATGTAGTAATGAAGAAACAAGCTTTAAATCTTTTTCTTTTCTTTTTTGAAGCATGAGAAGTAGGATGAGATTATCGAAACAGGAGGGGAAATCCCTTTGAAACAAATCTGTCTTAAGAGAGTTGCTAAACCAGGGCATCTCTGGGTCTGCCAATGAAACTTCTGTTCCAAACAGTTGCTTCAAAGGTGAAAGAAAGGGTGAAAGGGTTTTTCTTGAGAAAACAAAAAAAAACAAAACAAAAAACCCCCAGGAATATCTGGAAAAGACAGTAGAAACATCACAACTATCTTAATTTCTCAAAAATGGTAGAAGTAGTGACATGCACCTCAGAATTTGAGAAACAAAATGACTAATATTCCCCTGAGATAATATCTTTTTCTAAATTTCTCTAAACATGCTTTGGATTGAATTCATAAAGTCTATTCTAAATGACTGCTAGTTCATAGAGTGGAAGAAATTTCAAGATAGACGACTTAACCCTTTCTGTATCTTTCCTTAGTATGTAAAATGGTTTCAAACCCTGTTCTTGCCAATAGCACTACTGAAAAAGACTTCAGGAATATGTTAGCACTCAGTCTGATAATCTTCACCACCAAAAACATGGACTTGTTGCCACGCAGTTTCCAAGCTTACATTTGTCTGTGTTTTAGCACATCTTAATATTATGCTATTCATACTGAAAATACTCAAGAAAAATTATATATTAAGAGGGGATATCTGACAGGACTATGAGAGTCTATACTTTCATATACATTAAAACTTCTTTTCTTCTGATTTTGTTTAGGAGTAAGAAAATACTAACGTGATGATGAAGCAAATGAGGCCAGGGCTGCTTAATACCGATAGTGACATATTTTTTAGGGTTTAAGACTACAGAGCTTGATTTTGCTCAATTTAAAACTTATTCAAAATTTCTGTACACATTTAAAAGTTAAATTGTGAATCTTCAGGTCTCAGAAAGTGAGGCAAAGCCAATTATTCATCAGTTTACAATAATTTTGCATTACTGGCACAATTTTACAAATCCTAAACTATAACAATATTTAGCTGATGTCAAAGAATAAGCAGTATTATTGTACATTTATGTATTTGACCTTCTTGTTGTGCACAATGAACAAGGAAAACTTCTATTGATTCTTTCACATTCTCCTCATGCAACCTGCCAATTTCAGTATTAACTGTTAGAGCCAACCTGCAAAAACTGCCCCAAATTTCTCAAAAAGAAAAACTTTGTTCTGCAACACGTGTTCATCATGTGGTGATTTTCTGATTTTCAGAGCAAAATGAACCCAGCTGCTGCCTACTGTACTCGCTTCTTAAGCAGCCAGGAAAACATGCGCTGAGGTAGCTGCGGCCAAACCAGAAGTTTTGACTTTCAAGAGTGAGTTTTTCACTTTTTATGGTATATACTTAATAGTTGAATGATTTCTTTATTCAGATTTTCTGGTTTGAACTGTAAATTGTCTATCTAACAGTTATAACCAAAGCACTTTGATGGAAAGAAGTATTTGTGTATTTTCTCTGCTTGCTTTTGCGTTTCTACATCATCCAACAAAAGCGCCCAAAATAATGGCTCAATGCCAAAGTTCTCAGGGTTGTAAGAAGTTGACAAAACAATTCACCAAATTCCCTATTTTTCTAACAATTAAAAATTCCTAGATGATTTACAAGGCACATCAGTCTAATGAGAAGTAACTTTTTTTGGTAAATTCAAGAAAACATTAAGAAAACAAACATACTGCTATTTGCAAATGATGTTCATTCAGTTTGTACTGTTACTTCCTATTTCTCGTTTAGTTTACTTGGATCATCACTTTAGGATCTAAAAATTACAACTGATAAGCAATTATTCCAACTGATAAACAGTACTCCATTTAGGTTTGTGGGTAATTATTTCTCTTTTCCAAAACAACAGACTTTTAGCAAAACAGTGTACATTAAACACAAAGAGTTTGAGCTGAAGGGAGTATCTCATAAATGGATTCTTATACCTGTTGTTTAGATTTCTGCATTACTACTGCTACCTTACTCTAGACGGACCATTTGGAGTAAAGTCACACACAAAGCAATACAGGTGTTGACATCAGATCTGTCAATTTTTAAGTCTTATTTAAGTACCCACATAAAGTTCTGGCAGCTGGGATCAGACTTCAGCCCAAGCCAAGAGCAAGTCTTGGACTGGTATCTTCAGAAAGGGAAACAGCCTCACCTATTCTGGCATCCCACCTAATCTAAAAACCGAGAGATCTAGCAGCATAATTAAGAGGAATCAGCCATTATAGCCAGACTTCTTTTAGACCAATATCCCCATGAACAAAGGATTACAGACATTAGTGGATGGTGAACCTGTAAGCAATCTTGAGTAGTATTAGAGACCAAAGACACCAAGAATGACCAACCATCTCATGGTCAGAAGCCCTTCTGAGGTCACTGTTCAGACACTGACAGCACAGTGAGGGAAGGCCGCACTGTCACCACTTCCATTAAACATTTTCTGTGAAAAAAGAGGGCCTAAATTTCCTTTTGCTGCCAATCTGAAATCCTCTCCCAACATTAAAATGGCTAAACCCCCACTTTTGCTCCTTACAGTTCTTGAAATCAGAGTGTGAAACTTTTAGCTAAGTTACAAACAAGAGTCCTAGTATGATACTGAGTAAGAAAACACTATACTGGAGACATGGACTACTTATTTTGAGGGCATCTTTAGTGGGAAAGAGTGCCATAATTGCATGCAAACTTGGCTGGATGGTCAGGGAAAGAACCTGCCCATAATTAAAAATATCAGGAGCTTTAAAAACAACCACACACATGCAAATACAGATGTTAGTGAGCTACTTAAATAATGAAGTGAAAACAATGTTGAAATACTGTGTTGAGATTGTAAATAGAAAACCAGAAAACAAAGCCTCCATACTTCTTTCCTCATGGACTGCTGAAAAATGTCTCGAATTGAAAGACAGCAACGATAGAAATTCTCAATTAACTGAGGGTGGATGGAGCCACCGAGCCGTGCTACTTCTTTGTGAGTTGGAGTGATAAAGATTCCTTGCATCGTTTCCAAGGAGAGATAGTGGAAGAGGGTATTCTCAGGACCAGATGTCAACCTTAAAATTAAACATAAAAATAAAGAGGAGTATTCATTTAATAATAAATTATTTTTGAGAGAGTTAAACAAAATATACTTTTGTTTCTGAAGACAGAATTGTTTTTCTGGTAACTGCAGTACAGTACAAAAATGGAAACAGACATTCAAAAGGTGCTTATTTCTACATGAAGGAAATCCTGGTAATCTGGACTGTTAATACTCAATTTAAAAATAAAAGACTATGGTACAAGGTAGGTATTGCATGTGTGTTCTCAAAAATTTTCATGAAAAACAAAGAAAAGGAAAAATAAAAGCTCTTTTTTTGGGGGGTTGGGGAGGGAAGCAAACCTTTCTTTAGAGCTCAAACAAAACTCCAGAGCAGACTGTGCTGTCACAAGCAACAAGTGAGACCTGGGAAGATCACAACTTCTTTGTCCTATGTGTAACTATCTAGAGATACCAGGAAGGCAACAAGGTGCATGTGTGGTCCAAAAGCTCTTATGTTTGAACTTCCAAGGTCACATATGTATAGACAAGTACATACATTTTACTGACGTATTCTTGAAAAATAGTGGTCTTTTCTAATTAAGCTCTCCATTTAAGAGCTTCACTTTTGAGAATCCTTGCACAGCAAACTTTTGGTTATAATAAAATGACGCAGGAATTTCAGTGATCTGTGTATATGTAAAAAAGATCCAAGTCTGTCCTTAAAAATTAAATACTTAAAAAAACATTTCTTACTTGACAGCATTAAGAAGTTCCGTATCTTTCTCTGAAAGGTTCTTTTTGAGGCTTCCTAAATTAAATGGATTTGGTAGGGTATGTTTTTTTTTAGTGGCCTGAAAAACAAGTATAGAGATGAACTAAGACAGAAAAAGCAGCAAACAGAAGAACAGAATCAAACAAACAAATCATCTGCTCAGAAAAAAATAACAGCATTTTATTTTTTAAAGGCCTAAACAGTTAATTTATGTAAGTGTATTTTGCAGCCTTTTTTAGACTAAAATGGGTTAGAAGCATGTACAACTGTGCAGCAATATGTTCTGTTAACTTATTTTTAACACTATTATTATATTTGGGGTATTCCCCAATCATTTCTGCTGCTTCCAATGCAACTGTGCCCACTTTGACTTGTGAAAAAAAAAACAACCAAATTTACAAGCAATGATAAAATAAAAAAATGTGATGGCTTTGAGGCTGACCCAAAGCTTCCCAAAGCAACAGAAGTATTTCCTACTGAATTCAGGGGCTCTTTAATTTAGTCTTAAGAGTTGCTTGAGTGAATTTTCAAAAGAACTGCCACCTCCCCCAAGCCCACCAGAACCTTATGGATACTCTTTGTCTTTGTTCTCAGACCTGATCCACTACAGATTGTGGATTACTGCTTTCATCTTCTGCAGGACCTTCATTACCATGGTCAGGTCCTCCACTGCTCCTCGTAGGGCTTGGCTTACGTGTCATTAAAGATGAGTCACCAAACAGGGTCCTTTTGCTTGCTGGAGTGGTTCCTGATTTCAAAGTATTTTGTAGCTTGCTGAGCATGGGTGAGGTGGTCAAGTTCTCGCATTTGTCACGTGTTGCAGGAAGGAACCAGTCAGCACAAGATAAAGGTGGGATGGAAGGAGAATCTAGCCTTTCCTCTATGCTGGCATCTATTCCTTCCAGTTGAAGTATAGTGGCTTTGACCTGATCTACATATACACAGTCTGGTCCTGGATTCCCAATTGCTTTTGATGCACAGCCTCCCGCCTCTAGCAGGACACACAGCATAAAGTATCTCTGTAAATATGGAAGTAGCAGTATTAGTGTTTGGTTTCTACTTAGCCTTTGGAGAATTTATACTCAGACTTGCAAGTTTTACAAATATAGAAATAGGGCTACTTTCTGAGAGGCTCTATCCCACGAGACAGCTACAATAGAAATATTTTATAAAATTACTGAATAAAATGCATGAAACTGTTGATCTTACTGAACAACAGACAGCACACAACAGCCAAACAGAGCACTGGAGAACAGACACACTGCAGATGTTAACTTACCAAGCCAACTATCAGTAAAAAGTATCTTGCTTCAGGCTCCCTGTATCCTGTAATAGCTGAAACTTCACATGGCTGGATATGATGATGTGGAAATACTTCCCGCCATATCACTAACTGACTGATCTTCTGTTCTGCTGCCAAGGGTAACAGACAATAGTGCCGACAATATAAACCTATATCAGTAAGATCTTCCTTTGGCAAGTGATTACCAATCAAGTAACCCTTAATTGAACACAGAAAAGGAAGTGTATTCAGTAGGAAATACAGCATCACCACTTATCACTTAAGAGTGCTTTTCACAAAGAGATATCCATATTCCACATGCACTGAGACTCTAAACTTTCTGGCAGAGACTGTCTTTTTGGTGTACCCTTGTACAACAGATAACACTAAGCTTTTGAACCACATCTGAAGAATCAAAATACTGAAATATAAAGAAAGAAAACATCAGCATATATACCAGTTATCAAAGGCAAGCTGTGAAACACTAGCTTTAAGAACTTGCAAAACAGCTACAGAGTTAAGGTGCTTTAATTCTCATTTAATTCTCTCTCCAAAAATACTAATCTGTCACGAAGATGTATAGTATAAAATCATTTCTAGCACTAAGGGTGTTATGGTTAAAAAGCTGCCATGGTAGATACCGAGCAGTTCCATCTGTGCCAACTGTTCGGTCCCATAACGCTACCAGCATAAAGAGCAGTGGCATGATAAAATACTTAAAATGTAATTTTCTTAAAGGAAAGGTTGTTACCTTCCTATTTATACTGTTAAACATACTGTCTATATTTAATAATGATACATAAATTTACAAGTGAGGCCCAAGTGAAAAAAGCTGTCAATACAATTCCTCAAGTCTTTGATTTAAAGACAGATTAAGGATAGATCACCTGTTAACCTTAACTAAAAAAATGGCAATGAACCAAAAAATTCCTATTAGGATCTCATACAGTCTCCCTTAATTGACTCTTACCACTTTCTTACTACTGTCTCTCCTTGAATCACACCCTGCAAAATTCCCATGAGACAGTTTCAAACAAGCGTTTTGTTCTTACTTATCATATAGCAGCTACCACTTCCTGACACTTATTTTTTTCTGTTACGATGTTTGAGTTGTAGGTCTCTTACGAGAAATACATATTTAAAGTCATCATACATTTTTTTCATATTTGTGAGGTTCTTAAAAGAGTTACTCCATGAGTGGCTTAGATTTCCAGATGCATTTTCTAAATCGTTAGGCCTTAATCACTAATACTACCTTGTAAAAAAGACAAGAGCCCATAATCATATATAATCTTCTCATGTCATAATAATCTTCAGACTGTGGGGAAAAAAGCATAGGATCATTTTTAATTCAGAATTTTTGCTTTAGTTACCAAATGCAAGTCACCCAATTCCAGTCAATCATAACCAGTATCTCATGTAATACTTTCATTTTTGACCTCCTTTTATCAGTGCAACAGTTAAGACTGAACGGTTCTGTGAATTACTAAGTTTTTACCCTCCGTTGTCAATTTTCCTGTCACTACTATTTTCTCTAAAAATTTCCAGCTCAAAAATAACAGATTTCCTATTTAGTTCTAATCTATCCATAAGCTATTTTTGTTAGGATATGCTATTTCTGAGTTCTTAACAGCAAAACAGCTGAAACATAACTATCGACACCAGAGGCCCTCCTAGAGTAAAATTTCGAAGTCAAAGCATTTCTCTTCC
>JAOSLQ010056088.1:6766-31585 GCA_025629905.1 Lorius lory | reverse complement strand
ACTGTGAGGGTGGTGAGGTACTGGAATGGGTTGCCCAGGGAAGTTGTGAATGCTCCATCCCTGGCAGTGTTCAAGGCTGGGTTGAACAGAGCCTTGGGTGGTATGGTTTAGTGTGAGGTGTCCCTGCCCATGGCAGGGGGGTTGGAACTGGATGATCTTAAGGTCCTTTCCAATCCGAACTATTCTATGATTCTATGATTCTATAATATTCTTGCAATAGGTAAAAGAGCAGAAACTTGCAAGAACATTGAATGAGAAAAGAACAATTTATATTCATATGTAATGAACATCTCCTCAACACGTTTTGCATCAGCTGATAACATGAGTTTACACCTTTGCATTTACCACAGTTCAAAACTAGAATCGAAACCAATGAGAATATTTAGCAAGCCTACAAATATTTCTGAACTTGACTTTCAGCAGCTTGACCGGATTTAGGAAATAAAATTTCTGTTTTCAGCACTGAGGCCCCTGGTAGATTTATTTTCTGAGTCCCCTTGTTTCTAAACACTTGACCTCAGTGACTTGAATTTGTTTCAGGACAGTTTAGCTTAAATTAGGATCCTGTGCGTGAAGTACAAAGCAGTGTGGTTTTGGCATTTTGGGCAGAGTTAAACTCATCCATGCAAAGTTCATTCTACTGCTAAAGCTAACTGTTACCTTTATTCACAACAGATTTTAGTATGCTTCAGACTTTTAAGAATGGCAAATGGAAGGACTTTAATTTTTTTGTATCTTTGTTGTAGGGCCCAAACACAAAAAAGTCCTGAAGTCCCAGGTGAGTGTGAGCTGGCAAAGAGCCTCTAACAACAAAAAGTGCTTAAAATATTAAAATATTAAGTTAATCCTTGCAGGACACAGTAAACAGGGGGAAGAGGAGGGAGGGGACAAGGGGACAGAACCCAAAACAATAAACAGGCAAAGGCGAGAGCATGAAGCAGTTGCAGTAAGAATAAAGAGTGGTTACAGGAGAACAAGTAGGAAAAAAATACTTTTAAAATAGAAAAAATGGTGAAGAAAACAGAAGCAGAGCAATTTGCATGAGCACCCACTAACTGCCTTTCTTGAATCCAACATAAAGTATCACTGCTTATATATTTCTGTTCAAACACCTCTGCCCGCTGCCCCTACTCCTAACAGCACCCTCTGTCAGAGAGGGAAGCTTCTAGATGTCCTGAGTTTTCATTTCAATCACTCTCTTAAGCAGCTGCGAGCACTTAAAACTTCTGCAAGTTGCCATGTTCCTCCAGTCCTACTGAAATAAAAAAAAATCCCTTTTGATATAAAAGCTAAAATAGTATTAAACAAAGAGATCAAAAGTCTCTGCTCATTCTGAAAGCATTGTGCCTCAAATAATATTTAAAACTGAAGTGCAGGATAAACTTGAAGTGACAGCATGTACACCAACTCATACAAGGATAGCTACAGTCTTAATCAGAATGCTATTTGAGGTACCTTTCATGCCTGCCTGCCTTTGAAAGACCTACCTTGTTCCTGTGACATAGTATCATGGCTCAGAACCAATCTGGGATTTGTTGTGTCCTTTTTGTCAAGTTACATCTTGGTAGTTTAAAGTTGTGCATGCTAAGAAGCCTCACATTATTTTTCTTTACACAGGATATGCAGGTCAAGACGATGGTGGTTGGTCTTCATTTGTGAGTATCAGGATTAACAAAACCACAAAACCTATTGGTTGAATGGATTTCCTCTTCTATATGGTCTATCCTTTCTTACTTTGTCTACTTTGAGCAGCACAGATGGAGTGAGCAATGGCAGGGGGTGTTAGGATGAAGAGAAAGAGAAGGAGGAACATGAATGACTGGAGTCGCTGCACACAGATCTCTCCATGGAGAAAAGGGTCTTCCCCAGTAACTTAATGCAGTGCCTCAGAATGGCTCCAGTAGAAGCTCACAGCCTATGACCAGGTCTCCATAGAACCTTTGCTGAATTTTATATACTGATTCCAAGCTATTTGAAGAGGAAGCTGGTAAAGGAAAGACTGCTGTGTTACTCAATGGCAAATTCTTGGCATTTTATTCTTTAGAGCTGATTTGTTGAAGAGTCTGATTTTCTGAAGCCAATTGGACTACAAAAGTTCCTTTTGCCTTTCGGCACAGAAAATGCTTTGGCGAACGTCATTATATGAAGCACCCACAGCTCAGCCAGCTGAATGGATAAGCTGACTGATGCCAGTCTGTTGTTTTGCAGAAAATGGGGAGAGATTTTTAAAACCCACTTGCTAATAGGTTTGCAGGGGATTTGCTGCTATTTTAGGAGCACAAAAGGTAAAAGTAACCAACTACAGAGGACCCCAGTGCAGAGTTAAGCTGGGAATTTCAGCCAAGATACCAATGACAAACTGAGCATTCTTCTCCTTGCAGCATTAGGAGATTACACAGAAGGTGTGTGCAATGACCGCTACCATATTTTCACTGTGATCTCACTGGGTCCTGCAAGCTATATGAAGCTGGTTTGGTTCCGGTCAGCGGAGGGCAGCAGGACCCATACCAAAGATCTCATTTTTCTGAAGCATTTTTCAAAGTTGAGTCACAGACTGCATAGTACATGTTATTAAGTAAGAATGAACACCAACAGGCATCAACTGCTGCTCCAGTGTGTTTTCAGGATGCCTTGTCTGTTAACTAACACAAAGGCGCTGTGCATTTCAATAAGCAAGCACCTTATCTTGACCTTCCCCTGCTCTTACTGTTATAAAATGATACTCATCTCCTTTCTGAATCTGGTGAGTGCTGTATGCATTAAGAAAATGCTGCCTCCTTTCCTCATTTTATTTCCACAGTGAATTTTTTCACTCCAACTGGTTGTAAAAACTTTATATCCTCCAGAATCAAGACCACCACAGTGAAAAGCCACAAGGAAACTGCACTGGAGTGATTATTAGTATCCTGGTACAGCAATCATTTTTTATTTACATTTACCAGGATGAAGATGATGACTATGAAAGCCCTGATGATGACCAGGAACAGGAAGAGGAGGCTGATTATGAATCACCAACAGAAGAACCTGAGGAAGCAGAACATGACAGTGATGGTTATGAGCCACCTCCATCCAATAATGATGAGGCACACCACAATGTCATATTTCCTGCTAAGTCATTTGCAAACAACACAGATTATATAGGTAATAACTAAAAATTAAGTATAATTAATAACTTATAAATGATATTTCCACACATTATCAGCCATGTTTGAGTTATCTGGTAATGGAATATAGAAAGTTTTTTCTAGAAGTCTGCCGTGTAGCTCATGAGCAAGATTTAGTGACAGACTTACAGTACACTGGTGGCTCTGTGACTTTTGAAGCTAGATTTTCTACTTCAGACAAGCTCTGTTGGGTTAAAGATAAGTTTTGTTAGTTTCACGTGATGTGTGCATTCATGCAACCTTGAACAGAGCAAGCTGTCACAGCAGTGGCATAAAGTGTCCCTTCCTCTGCCTGCGATGTTTTCATGCCTGATTCTTCAGCAGCCTGCAGTTGTGGCATCAAACCTGCCATTGAGACTGGCTGGTGTTTCACACAGTCCCTGCACTGCAGGGAGTGAAAAGAAATAGTGTGGGCCAGCAGACTAGCACATGGAGCCACCTCAGAGGCAAAGGGATTCATGAGCCTGTAACTACCAGTACACCATTGATCGTAAAGCAACTGTCCATTACCTACTAAAACAATATCTTTATGATATATTAAGTACACAGGCTATTGCAAGGGCCTTTTTCATAAAGATCTAATGAGAATAAAAGAATCAAACTCTGTAGTTGTTTAGTTTGGGATTTTTGTTTCCTCTAGACAGACCTCCAACCACTCGATCATCGCAACAGCCTCCAGTACCACCCCAGCGACCCGTCCCATCCCCAGTACCAGCCTCCTTTGGGGGAAGAGGTGCTTCTGTATGTTTCTTTCTTAATACTTCATCTATTTCATTTGCCAGTAGGAATCACAACATTGGAATGCATCTGTCTGGACAAATCTAGGTTTAGATGCCAGCATCTTTTGCAGCTGTTGACAACACAGTGCTGTCTGACCCAGCAACAGTCAATAACACAGACTTAATATATATTTTCCAACTTCAAATTTACATCCCCTAACTTTAAAACTAGCACTAACTGCATTGAAGGGAGAAAAAGCACAATAGCATTGTTGAAGCTCCCATTTTTTTCCTTTGCTCTTTTCTTTACTCATGCCCTCCCCAAAGATAACATCCCTCTAGAGTATTCCTTATGAGACAAAACAGATTAAGACAATTCTGCCTGTAACAAAACCCTATGTATGTAGGTCATTCTTCAGGAGTGCTAATGGCTCCCATCCTTCCTGCAATGAACAGAGGCCTATTCCTTGTGCTATACCAGAGACCAAGATTGGCAGATGTGGTGTGGTGGGTTAATTTACTAAAACTGAAGCAGGTAGGTGAAGACACACTTTAACAATATGTCAAACATTTGTTTTAGCTGCCAGCTTTTCCTCCTCCACCAAGCAACAATGACTTGAGTAGAGACAGAAATATCAAGCCTTTGAAAAGTAAGTACAGCTGGTTTTCTCCTTATAAAGCTTTCCCCACGTGCTTTATAGTGCTTCATTTTTGTTCCTCAGCCCCACTCTCTTCTACTATATGTAGCCTCAGTTGTTATTCTAAGAAGTAACACCAGCTCATGGCTATGCAAAATAAAGCCATACAGACCTACAGTAGAAAATTATCTTACACAGCTGTTGTGTTTAGCCCCAGCTCCTTCTATAGACAGAAGCACAAAGCCCTCACTGGATCGCCTTGCTCCACCATTTGAAAGAGAAAGCCCTGGGCCAGGTCAGTATCTGCTTGTGTTAATATCAATAGGGTTTTTAATTATTCAAAATGATCAGTTTGAATATCATTCATGCAAATGAACAGGGCACAACCAAAGATACTGTAATCCAATCACACTCAAGGTGATCTGTTTATGAATAAACAATATAAACAGTTCTTACAAAGCAAGAGAAATTGTATCTAGGAAGTAGCAAGCCTTGCTCAGGACTAGTCGAACAGAAAGACATTAGGAGATCCCTGTGCAATACAGGTTTGAGGCAATTACTTAAGTGAATGAACAAGGAAATATTTAGTAGGTTAAAAGAGAAAATATTTTTGCATACAAAGCTAAGGAAACTGCACACATCACTCTATGTAATTTGGCACCCAGCCTTCAAAGAATGCTGAGAACTGAAAAAAAAAATAGGAAAAAAAAGGTATTTGTTTCAGACCTGAAAACCACATTTTACAGAGACTCTAAACAGAATACTCTATGATTTTTATTTATTAAACACTTCCATTTGTTATAAAATTGCATAAAAGTATCCAGCAATTCACAGTTGAACCATAGAAAACATGGTTGAAAACCATGGCACTTTGAAATAGGTAAGAAGAGATACTGCAGTTTTGCCATTTCTTGCAAAGCCAAAAAATCTGTCGGCTTACACCTCAGGAGGCTGAATGCTTCAATCTGCAAAATTCACACTCAATGATGTTCAAAACCTGTTTGTTTCATAGAAGTTTTAATGATCTTACCTTTCATTTTTTCTGAATGTACGTTTTTACTATTTTCAGGGAGGAAGCCCAGCACTCCTGAAAAGGTAAAGTCTTTTTGTTTGGTGCTTGTTGGTATTTTTCACCTATTTTGATATACTTACACATTCTCTTAACTATTCCTTGTTGCTTTACAGCCTCTGGCTTTACAGCTAAGGTAAGAGTTTTGCCTCTGGAGATGAGACTCTCGTTGCCAGTATTACCCAATTATTCCTTAGTAAGCAACTTTTTGCCTTTATTTCATCATCTTGATCTTGCTTCAGATCCCTGGGTGAACAGCTAGCAATGATGCCAAAACCTCCAGTCCCACCCAGTGACAGATATGAAAGAGGCAATCCATCTCCTCTAAGGAAGCCAACCCCTGTAAAGTAAGTGTTCATTTACCTGAAATTCAATAAAGGATCAATTCAATTCAATAAAAACACAGATAAGCAATACAGGATAGTAGAATTTACTGTCTCCGCATAACAGTGGTGTCTGTGGTTATCAGTTTTGCCCTATGAACATGCATGGGCTATACTCTAAGTGCCAGAAGAGTGGGAATGCAGAAGATTTCCCCAGCCACATCTGAAACAACCAAGTTGCACAAAGAAATGTGTGATCCGTGGTTTTTACTAAAACTGAAACAGAAAGGTGATCAAGAACTTGACCAGATCAAGTTCTTGTTCTGGGGAACATTCCTTTGTGAGTTCTTTGGCTATTGTTTTTAGGATGTTAGAAAAAGGAAGCTTTACTTTCCTACCATTGATTTCACTCATCTGCAAAGCTCCTTCTCAGCAGCAAACAGCAGAACTAGATCATTCTCCAGCATTTTCTAGATAACTTGTGGGCTCAATAGTGTGACTGATCTTAAAACAGGAAAAGAAAGTAACCGAGATCTGCTAATCAGCCAGGATAATTTATCAGAGAAAGGATAACTGGAAGGCTTAGCATGTGCTCCAGCAGTGTTGCTAAGGACTAGAAAGAAGTCTAATGCTCCATAATTGTAAAAACTTGTTTTAAATTCTAATATCATGATCAATTCATCAGACGTTTTCCTTGTTGATAGAGTCAAGATGGGCTAAGGACTAGTGTGACATCTTATGGCTGGAAATTAGAATCTCAGATATTTTTATGAGGGGAAAAAATGTTTCTGCATTCATTAGGTCTGTATACTTGCTACAAATTCATATCTTAGTTGAAAATACAGCCTAATGCACACAAAGTACATGAGTAACATTCCACCTGTGATTCATGTTTTGTTTTCTCTGTTTCATTTCAGGCAGGGTTGGCCACCACACAAAACCCCTCAAGTAAGTATAGTCTCAAAGCAAATGTTTAAAGGTATAGGGACTACAATAAAATGAAGTACCTGTATAAATTAATTAATTCTGGAAAAGGTAAACTGATTTCTTTTATCAGTTATAAACAATACTCTTGGTTTCTTTTTGAACAGTTCTTCTATGTCAAGTTCAATTTATTCCCAGAGTACTTTATCTTAGGTACATAATAAGACCAGAATTTTTTCAGTCATGGGAGAAGTGATTTTGCTTACACTAGGTTTGGGGGTTTTGGGGTTCTTTTCCAGCTTAAGCTGACCTAAGGAGTTCACTTTCAGATAACTCATAGCCTGCACTTCTTGATGGAATGGGGAAAGTTTACATCTGCTGAGAATTTCTTACTACTTTGGGTCAAGAACCATCTACCTTACACCTTATTTGTAATAATAGAACTTGAATAATGATTTGGTGTTGGATGAAGATAGAAACCCCAGCAGTTTAGATGAAAGTGACAGTATAGAATTGGAGTCCTTGTATACTCAAAATTCACCAACTTCCAGGTTTTTGTTTTGTAAAATATTCCTAAGACCTGTGCTATAATATGTTGCTAATGTTTCTTTTCTTTTGGCTCCCCAGGAAGAAGATGACAGTGAGTATCCCTCCTGTGATTTTTAAAACTTTAAGTCTTTCTTGGTCTTAGTTCTAAAAAGAAAAAAGTGATTGCAAAGTTGTTTCTTTAAAGCCATTTCAAAATGTCGGGTGGTATCTTGACAGGTTGTAGAGTGCTTATAAGACATCTCCTGCAGATGTATATATCAAGGCTGTAAAACACAGGAAATCAATAGCTAATAGACCCTTCACAGTCAGCCACTTACAGGACAGCAGGGCTCCTTAGTTTGAAATACATTTCATTTTAGAGATTTGTGGTCTGCACACAGCATCAAACAACCTCAGGCAGCTGGGCATGTAGACCTGGTATCCTCCTAGCCTGCAACCAAACATCCTGTCAGACTCTGCCAGTCTTCTGTGTAATGTTATTTACTCTAATGGACAGAAGTAGAACTTGTTTCATGCAATATTGGTATTTATAAATTACTTCAGAATCCTGGTTCCTAAAATGAAGTTTGTAAAGTGATGCCCTAACAGAAGCAGAACATTTGGCCAAGTCTATAAATTATCACTGCCTCTAAGCCTCAGTGAAGAAGAGGGCGGTCTGAGCTGTGCACAGAGTGGTTAATCTACTCCCCTCTTACCAGCAGTTGATTTCTGAGGACACTGCAGAAGAAAGTGTTTTATTGTATGCTGTTGTTTATGATGATATGGGAGAAATTTCACAAAGGAGTGAAGTTTAAGAAGGTAACCTCAAGTGCACTCTTTAGAAGCAGTGTAACAGAGAACGCATAGTTATGTACCATCTTCAGCTCTATGGCAGTTATCTGAATTTTGGCTTATCCAAAACTGAAGGTAGAACATGTAAATGTAAATGTTGCTCAACCCATTCCAGTTTATTTGTAATGTTAATATTTAAGATTAAGTTCTCACTTGACCATCTGAGCTTACAATCTGTAACTAACATATCAAAGCCATTTTATAGAACAGTTTCCTCCATTATGCTCATCTAGTTAAACAGCAGCAATGTGACACCAGTTCTTCATTTTACCTCATTTAAGAATGTCTCACAAGTTTGACATTTCCTTCTCTTTCTCTCCACAGCTGCACCCCAAAGACCAGTGCCACAGATATCTTTGCCGCCATACAGCTCCAATACATTCCCATCCAAATCTGTCAAGCCTCCACCTAAACCAAGCTCCAACACTCTGCCTGGTGCAGAAAGGTTTGTTTCACCCATTATTGTGTTATTGCTGTGAATCTCTCTGCAATTTAGCAAATAATAGTAGTAGGTGGCTACAGGGTTCTCAGGTGAACACAAGGCAACTACTTGAAGTCGTCCATTATTTTTCAGGCTATACCCTTGCCTCCACTACATGAAAATTTGTGTTGTTCCTACTATCAAGGAGAATCCTTCATATAACTGAAGCTCTGTATCCAGTGAAGCAGATAGTGGACATATGGCAACAAAAAAACCCAATCTCTCAGGTTTATGTCAAGGCAGTATTTTAGGGCCTACATGGTCCAATGCTTCTGTTCTCTGCCATTGCCTCCAGGATACCTAAGAATGACAAGACCTTTTGGGAAAGGATAATCATCATAAAAACCTATGCAGGGTGTAGGGCAGAGGTTCTTCTCTAACAGGACTCTGCTCTAGGAGCCTAAGTGCTACAGCTGTGACTAATAATTGCTTCAGAACTAAAACTCCACCACCTTCGCTGTCTAGAATTGAATGTGGAATATACTCTAACCATTAAAATTCCTATTAAAATTGTGACCCTTTCTTCAATTGTGATTTCATTCTAGGTTCAGCTTCTAAGTATTAGATTGCTATGTCTTCATTTGTTAGATGGAAGAGCCCTTAATTAAATTTTGATTTCTGATGCAGTGTGCAACAGACCAAGCTTTGATGAGTTACAGTGGACTCCTTGAGTCTAAGTCTCAAGTACATTTTTTAAGCTCTATATTTTTTTAACAGCTCTTGATGAATTCCTCCCATTTGCCATCATCCTCTGGAGCTGCTGACGCCCCAGTAGAACAAATATTGCAGTAGCAAAGTCAAGGTCATATGCAAATAGGAACTATTCCTATGATGAACACTTCTGCTTACATTTAAACAGCGCTGCCAAATTTTGCTATAGCAGAGGCCCCATTTGGCTGATTCTCTCCCATGAATCAAGTCATGATAGCGTGGTTTTGTTCTGCAAACATAATTAACATATTTATCCCAGAGCTTTTTGTGCAGTTCATTTAAGCAGGAGAGAAATATGAACTATAAAGGAAAAGAGTGCAGGCAGCTTGTTCCCAATGAAGTGCTCAGGCCATAAAAGGAAACTGTAGGTTTTCTAACAAAAAAGAATAAAAATGAATACAGGAGGGAGATCATAGGCACACAGAGGTGTTATGGCACTGTGGGTATGAACTCAGGGTCACTGTTAGCTCAGAGCATCACAGGGTGGTTGAGGACGCCAGGAATCTCTGGACATCACCTGGTCCAACCTCCCTGCTCAAGCAGGGTCACCTACAGCTGTTCAGCACCATGTCCCGATAGCTTCTGGGAATCTCCAAGAATAGAGACATAATGGTGCATCTAGTTACATTTAAAAAAGGAAAGAGAAAGAGGAGGGGGCAGGCTACCCTCATCCTGCATAGGTCTCAAGAGGATCTCATGTTCTGTAAAACAGGCTCCTCAGAGCACAGAAATGTACAGCAGTGTTGTAGTTATACTGACTTCTTTGTTTTCCTTTTAAACAGTGCTAGAAACCGCTCTTCAACTGGCTCACTACCACCACGCTTACATCTAGGTTTGTATCCTCCATTCCTGCCTTTTTTTGTACAAAAAATGACTGAAAGTCGAAAGGTGGCTTCAGTGCAGTCAATATAATGGCTTTTCTCTAAGGATGTTTCTGGTTGGACTGTGAACAGAAAACTATCATCAAGTTCCTGAAAGGCATCTTGTGTAACTTAGCCTGAATCACAGATGTTTTTTAACAATGAAGTTAGGGCTTAATGCCTAGCTAAATCACTGTCAAAACCTCATATAAGCATCTTTTTAATATATACTGATATATATAATATAAATACATATTTTATATATACTGAGAGCTGAGCAACATTACCTGCAAGTCACTGTGGCATACTAAGACCCTCAAAAAAGGGAGCAAACACTTTCCATGTGAAGTATGCTGCATGTTTAGCTTGTAATAACAAGTGAAAAATAAAAGAAGCTTAGAAAGTGATTGCTTTGCAAATAATTTCCCACATATGGTTAACAGCTGCCAATGTCTTACAGTGACATTTTGTACCTTCTCCATGCTAAGAAGGCAAGGAATGCAAAGAGACACGTTACATCTAACTCTCTTAAGAAACCAGAGCGGTTCTCAACTGAATAACTGTGGTACAGAAGCTCAAAAGCTGCAGCCTCTGTTTCAAGTTCACCAGCTTTTAACTGAACTGCTGGAGTTCATTAAAGTCCCTGTGCACCAAGGATGAATTTATGTAAAGAAGCTGGGTCTCATACAGCAGCCTAAATCCGATTTCAAATCAATTCAAAGTGTGTCAGTATCAGAGTGATAGAAATTTTCCATGCCTCACAAAATCCAGATTGTACTCCCTGTATGCACTCCACAGATAGATGAAATTATTTTCCTAATTTTAACATTTTTCCTCCTTTTCTGTCTTCGAAGGAAGCTACAGCAGATCCCCTTCAAGAGGCGCAGCTGACGTAAGACCTCCTCTGCCAATTCCTAGCAGACAGACTGCTCACCAAACTAACACAGAGGAAGATGAGGTACAAAACATCGCAAGTATTAACCATCCCTGCTGAACAGCAAATGTTGTGATTTCAAGAGAGAAGGGTTTTTCAAAGTTGTTTTTCTAGAAAGTAGTCACTATCAGGATGTCAGAACGTGCTTTCAGTTTCCTGTGCTGACTTTAGTGCCTTATTTTGTCTTCCCCAAGAAAGACAATAGGAAAACCCCAGTAGAACAAAATAAGAAAAATACTTTTTTGCTGGATTACTTGTTTTGCACAATTGCTTTCAACTATCATCACCCCTTGGGTTCTCTTTCCACAAAACCTAGGTGCGTAAACAATTCAAACCCTTTAAGTGCATTTTTGTTTCACATTTCTTTAAACATGACAAGTTTAGAGTAAATCACTCCTGGTGATAACACTGCTGGGCAGCCATACATGGCATGTGTGCAGGAAGGCTGCAGGTTGCCTCAGATGATAGTGAAAAAAAGGAAAAATTAAGTAATTATTAGAAAAGCCACTACCATGTCCCAGGCAGACAGAACAGAAAATGGCATTTTGAATCTATCTTGTACTGAAAATATTTGGAAGTTTCTGTTTTCCCAGCTTACTTGCAGACATATTTTAACTAGGTCTGTAACATGTTCAGATTTATCCAAGCGGGCAAATCAAAGTAAAATCATGTAGTGTCACTTGCCATACTGGCATGATCCCTGAAGCTCACTCTCTCAGACATTCCACACGTAAACCCAAGTGTCCCTCACAATCCAATTTCTCTTTACTATTTGTATGTTGTTAACATCACAAGCTAATGATTTCACAGCTTTCTCCTCTCTCACACCCCCCAGGACTCACTACACAATGAATGGTACGTTGCCTATGTTAGCCGGCCACAAGCAGAAGCAGCTCTTCGGAAGATAAACAAGGTACTCTTTAAATCCTTGGTGCTTCCCACCATCCCCTTGCTAGATGTCCTTGCAGTCATATGGGAAGAGTGAAGGTGAAAAACAGGCTAAGGTTATAGTGCCAATATAAAGACTTGGAGTGGGGGATGCTTCTTGAGTACCTTTACACACACAGAAGTTACACGTCTAGTCTAAACCAGACATGACGGCTGTTGGTTTCCATAGTCCAAGAGAATAAATGACGTGTTTCCACAAATCAGTTTCACCTCACCTCTCTTAGGAGGAGTGACTTGTACTCTGGAAATAACTCCCTGTCACCAGTGAGGAATTTGTTGCTACCCCCAAGTTTTAGATAGCTTGAGTTAGATGAGATAAATCCTACCCCTTTCTAGGCCACATTTACCAGTAAAATGAAGCAGAGACACAAACAGAGAAAACTCAGGCTTAACTGTGCATGTGGAGATAAAGCAAACTGAACCCCACTGCTGTGGGAAATCTGTTTACCCTATGAGGCTTCACAGCACATGCAATGAAGATGACACAAACAACATTTCCGTGACTTGTACCAAGGTCCAGATCACATTCAGTACCTTTAAGAAAGGGTGTTTCAATGGAAGATTTGTTTAAAAAGATCTGAAATGAAGAAAAGCATAGGGAGGTGGCTGGACAATATCACTGTCTTTACTAAAATGACACAGACACTATCCTTACTTCAGGCTGTCTGTAAATAGATCACACAGGAACCTTGAGTGGCACTTACCGGAAATGAACTTCTCTTCTGGTTCAAGTGATGTGAAGTTTGGCCTTTGAT
The DNA here is from genome assembly GCA_025629905.1 of Lorius lory. Lineage (NCBI taxonomy): Eukaryota > Metazoa > Chordata > Aves > Psittaciformes > Psittaculidae > Lorius > Lorius lory. The sequence continues at coordinate 18,679 of JAOSLQ010056088.1, read as the reverse complement.
ATTTTACTTCCTCCTTCAATGGAATCTCTCCGTCACAGAACAGCGTTCTTCCTTTCCCTAAAACATTTGCATTTGTATCAGACAGGAAAGTTTTAAGTAGCAAATTGAAAGATAAAACATTAGAGAAATTGTCTAAACTCTTTAATAGTGCAGTTTCTCTTACCAGGAGGAAAGATATTTCAGAAAGAAAAAAAATTAAAAAACATGAGGCCAGGTTGGACTGGGCTTGGAGCAACCTGGTCTAGTGGAAAGTGTCCTTGCCCATAGCAGGGAGTTGGAACTGGGTGAGCTTTAAGGTCTCTTCCAACACAATACCAGTCTGGGATTCTATGGTGAGTGCTCGAGCTCAGGTTGTTATGCTGCTCAAACCTAGAAGTGATGGGGTTTTGTCATCCTTCATTTTTTCATCTTTCAGGATGGAACATTCTTGGTAAGAGACAGCTCAAGAAAAACTGCTACTCACCCGTATGTCCTGATGGTGTTGTACAGAGATAAAGTATACAACATCCAGATTCGTTACCAGGAGCAAAACCATTTATATTTGTTAGGAACCGGCTTAAAAGGAAAAGAGGTACTACGTGTTTTTCACACTACTTCCCTTCAGCTCAGGGTATCTCCTGTCTCATTCCTAAGTGTCAGGCCACTTAACCTGGCAGCTGTTTTACTGCAGTGGAATTCTGCATATTGTCTTAGAGTTATTCCTGATAGAACGTATTACTGCTGGAAGTGAAATCAGATTCCCTTCAGGGAATGAAGGAATAGCTTTAGAATGCAGCTGTTAGAAATCCATATACCTGGTTAGGAATGTTTGCTTACCATTAGGATACCAGATAAGGGAAGCAGACAGCTGAGAGCAAATCCATATCTGCCAACCTTACTGCTTTGGACCCAGGCAGCTGGTTTATTCCATTCAGCATACAGGCTGGGTTTCCTGGCACCAGACAGACTGGGCAGCACATGTACCACAGCTCTGGTCGAGTCATAGCTCTCTGAATTTATCAATCATCTTTTTGTACTTCCAGGTGTGCTCATCATGGCAAGCATGATCTGATAGTATTTACAAGACCCTATAAGACTGCTAAATATTTAGAGTTAAAAAAAAAACAACCCTCGTTTTTACTAATTATGAATCATTCTGACATTCTGACATATCCTTCTCATTGTTTTCCATCCCACAGGATTTTTCTTCTGTAGCAGATATCATAGATTACTTCCAAAGAACACCTCTCCTTCTGATTGATGGGAAAGACAGAGGGTCAAGAAACCAGTGCATGTTAAAATATGCTGCAGGACATATTTAAATGAGACCTTAAGGAAGATTACATATAATATCGAAGCCTTCTGATGTCTTGTAAACATCAGGATATTGACTTTTACAGCAAACAAAAATCATGAAGTCATTAAAAATCCTGATTTTAAGCAAAAAGGACAATGTTATTTTTAAATTATGCCTTAAATGCAGCACTCTGAATCTGATTTTCTTACTTTGTGTTTATTACAGCCCACTAATTGTACAGTGCATGAGAAAATTGTACCTTTGTGTGTGTCTTCTTGCAATGACTTCCATGCCAAGTTAGAGCACCCAGAAATAAACACCAATACAAGCCCCTGTTTTCAAAGGAGGAAAATGAAAAAGCTATTTCTCAGATCAGAAGAGCAGCAGCAGTTGTGTTATGTAGAGTGATACAGAGTAGACCCAAACTTTGTCGAAGTTGAGGACTAGACAAAAGACAAGAAAGGCCCCATTTTTCCGACAATCCACTTCCCAGTAAATCTGACTATGGCCACTTCTGTGAAAACAGTGGGCCTCTGACCAGGATCCTAAGGACATGTGAGTTTTAGAGACACCAAGAATCCCTTAACACTGGATATGCAGCTGCCTGTCAAGGTCTGTGTCTGTGTTGTTCATCTATGAAATTGTCTTTGTTCACATTTTTTGAGGAAAATAAAATATCTGCAGCTTTCATGTTCTCTTTGCCATACCACTGGTGATTCACTGATGGCATGTCTTAGCCTGCAAGCTGGAATTGTGTACCTCTAGGAGCCTCTAACCTCAGTCAGGAACAAGCATTTCCGCTGAACACAGACCTCTCTTTAGCTCTGTCTTTCTGACTCTAAATTAAGCAACTCCTTTTTCATAGGAACCACATCAACAAGATTCTCATTGCATGATTCTTCATGAGCAGAACACTCCCCATCTCTTAGAAAGCAGGCACACATGCTCAGCCTGAACTTGGTTCCTCTTACACAACTACTTTCTGGTTTGACTGTATTTTTTCAAGAAAACCAATAACATCCTCAGTTCTAAACCAGCAGTCACAACTGAGGACCACTGAAGCACACCATGTCAAGGGATTTTCTCATTCCTTGTTATGTAGGCTTTATCCAGCCTCAGGTTTCTACAAAGCTTTATTTTCTGACAGGACCTTAGTTTGATAGTTACGTTAGACTTTGTCACACTTCTCCTTTAAGAGTCCTTTATGGATATATCGCTTGAAACATCTGAATCAAAATTCAAGGCAGAAAAACATTTTCCATGTAATCTGTATAGCTTCTCAGGTGAAATATCAGATTTCATCAACAGTTTTACTTTAAACATACATGTTTTGTAAATATTATCTTCCTTTCTAATATATTTAGCTAGGAACTGGAATTCAAAGTCAGTGAATTTCATTTCCATGCAACCGTAAGTCAAAAAACAAAAGATGAGAAATAAGATTTCAAAAGTGCTTCAGCTGACAAATCCCTGTTTCTAGCTCAACATCTTTAAAAAACTCACTCCTCATCTTGAGAAAGAAGAGTCAGGTCTAATGTGTGTTTTACAAACCATGCTAAAATTAAGAACAACATCCCCCAGATTACCACTGAGTCTGCGAGCCAGAGGTTGCAACTGTATTTCACTGCACTGCCTTGCAAATCTGACAGCCCAAAACCACCTCCCATAGAACTGTCAGATTTGTTTGAAATCAGCCTGTTAGTGAAAGAGAAATATAATGCAAACCAGCACAAGAAATATAATACTGCTCATTTTTTTCAGCAGAGTGAATATTGAGTTGATTATTCAGAGAAATATATTTGCATATGAATACAAAACACACCTCAAAATTCAAACACGTCCACAAGTAAAGTAAGATTGAATATTTATTACAATGAACTACATGAAAATACTGGCTACTCAGATTTTGGGCTGAGATTTCAGAATAGAGTATTCAGACCTCTGAACCAGAAATTCACTGCAGACTTTCCAGAATGAAAGTACTTTTGGTTTACCAGTAGTCTGCTCTTTGCTCCCTTCCTCAGCAGCACTTTCAGAATGAGGAAGGAAGATCAAATGACAACTTGCAGTACCTCCTCTATGGACTGTTCTTATCCTCTTTTCCCAAGCACAATTGAGAAAAGAGAGCAATGACTTGACTTGAAGTGACTGAAAATCTTTTGTTATTGTTCCAGTACATCTTTGTTTAAAAGGCAATGACTACATATGGAAACCTTCAGGTCCAGATCCTCGACCTCTCTAGTTAATTCTATCCATTTTCCTAGCCCTAGTGGGCTAAATTTTGGGTTGAAAAAAGAAACGTCTCAAGATCAATAACCTATTTATGGCATTTTTCCACTCCACATTTTCAGTTTAAAATAAGAACAGCCTAGCTGCAGGAAAACGTGCTATCATTTTACAGTTCAAACTGAAGCAGCATTAATAGAAGATGCTGCATGAAAATGGATGTTATTACTTAATCTGTCAAACTCCACGGTTTTTCTTCAGCTTCTCTTAAATCTTTGGCCTTCACAGGATGGTTAAAATTCAGGGTAAGGTCACAAAGCAGTAGCTGGCTTTCCACTGAAAGACAAAGGGCAGCATATCACTATCACGTTTATTGAATGGTAGATGCTAACGGAATGGCACTTTATATACAGCACTTTCTGAAGTGTTCATCTATCAATGCTTTAAAACATCCAAAAGGTTGCCTTGTTTTCTTTACCTCAGGATGGTGAAATAAAATTTGATGTTGGCATACTGCTAATACTTCTACTAGAAGAGGATTATTGTTCCCACAAAGGAATGACTTTGACTGCATACCAGGTTTTCACCATGGTTAGCCAATATGATTCCACTTCTATGCAACTACTGTTTCATAAATTTTTCAAACCAGACGAGCAACTGCATTGTTTCATTAGAATATAAGCCAGCTGCATGACATAGAAACCCAAGCCATTCACAGCTGCATATTCTGTAACCTGTGTTTAAGTGGACAAGGAACTCAGAATTACCAGTCATTTTTTTCAGCTCACTGGACATCTCGTCAGCATTTTTGATTGCAGCTTCAAGGGTGAACTGTTGACAAGCAGCAGCGGGTTTGAACACCTGTATGAAATAGACACAAAAATAATGGGCAGTGCACATATGCTTCACAAACGCAGTAATCCAGCTGATCACAAGCTGTGTGAAATTTTTTCCCTCATTTTCTAAAATAGTATTTTAAGTAAAACTTCCCACCTTTAATACTTATCCACTTAGGGCAAAAATAGCAACTACTGAAGGCAAGGACTAAACACTCAGACTTTATTTTTGTTTGCTGTTTCTTTCTCTACAAACACCTGCAATGAAATTAATCACAGCTAAAATTTCCTCTCCTCACCAGGAGTTTGTCATGTTTGTTTTCGACTGTACTTTTCCTGCAGAATCTACAGGACAATGAATCGTCAGGTAATATTCAGTCAACCACAAGATGGAGCTATCGTGACATTAACATGAGTAAAATAAATGTCACCGTTAGCACTGAATTTTAACGAATATGCTAATTCCTGCCATATATCTCTGTGTCTGTATAGGCAATTATTTTATAATCAACACCTTCTTGCTTATTTTGGAGGTCATATTCCCTCCCTTTAACACTTAATTTAAAAAAACAATCAAAATCTAGAGACGATTAAAACTACAAGCTGTTTGATATTAAGTCCTATTTGAACTTGTAAATTTATGCTACACTCCTTTGTAGGATTATTTTTTCTTCTTAGGAAAACCATTAAAGAAAATTGCACATACCATATTTCCTCACCTACTTATAAGCTCTCTATTTGTCATTCAGAAATGCTGAAAATAAAATCTAGAAAACCTCTGGGTGGTTCATTAATAATGCCCACTGTACAGAACACCTCGGCACGCGGAGAACCGAGAAACCAAACATACATTTAACACCGATTCATTGTCCAAGTCTCTCTTCCCTTCAGACAATGGCTTTGCATTGAGGTCAGCAGTCAGGGCCAAAGATCCTAGAAGGAACAACAAATTACAGAGTAATATATATAATATAGGTAGAGCTCATATCAAATATATAACAACATTCAATAAATATAACGATTAGACCTTGACATCATTAGTGTCATTTGAAAGTAGAGTTTAATGGGTTGATTAGTTTTAATTCCTCTTGAGAAATACTAAATTCTTTGGATATATTTATTTTACTTTCTTTCAGAAACAGCATCTCAGAAATCTTTTAGGAGTTAAATATGGAATTACTAATAGTAAATTAGCATATTTATAATACTGATGCAGAATTCCTTACACAAAACTATATTTTTTTAATCAAAAATTTAAAAAATATCTATAAAAACCATTGCAATTGGTTTCTTCCCTCAATTTATGGAAGGAGAATCTAAAGCCCATGCAAAATAAGTCAAGTGTTAGATGTCTGCTGGTCAATAACAGAGCTGAGATTTACTACCAGATCCCTGGGCTCTTTCTTCCCCCATTCTCTTTGTTCTTCAATCCCTGCACAACAGGACACCCTCAGGCAAGCTTAACTGTAGAACATCACTGGGAAACTGTTTCAGCACTGAAAAGAGAAGGAAAAAAACAAGGGGTTATTTCACCCTGGTACTGTGCTTGTTCAGGAGGGGTGCAATGAAATGAACAGACCCCATTCTTAGCCAAAAGCGCAGACAAAACAGTGTGCCCTTTTTTTACTACCATCCACAAATGGCCTGCAGTGAGAGAAACCTCTCTGTGGGGCTAGCAATGGGATCACAGGGTGAAGCCCTTCCCCAGGAGGGCACCAGCTCTGATTGCCACATGAGCCATCATGAAGCCATAAGAGAGCCCCAGAAGGCTTGAAGTCTTCCTGTTACCAGAGGCTGTCCTGACCCAGCAGCACTACAGAAGGGGTGCGTCACAGGGAGGCTGAGGACTGAAGTAGAGAGATGACAGCTAGCTACCTCACAGATTGGTCAAGCCATGGTGACAGCACTCCCCTGTTCTCGGGGGTGTTTCATGGCAGGTACGCTTAACCAGAGTCAGAACCACCGGCACCAACTCTACCACCACATGCAGGGGTGTGAAGCCTCACAGCCCCCAGGGATAGCCTGCAGAGATAGCCCAGCCCAGTTACTAGCAGCAAACCTCACACAACACCAGACACCTGAGTGATTTTACTCTTCTTCCTCCTCTGGTGCCATGAAGACAAGCAGGGCTGTCCCTGCAGAAACCACAGCCTGCCTGACCTCAATGCTCCTGGTGGGGTCTGTGGGCAGGCAGCAGCAGCACAGCCCTTTCCAACAGAGGAAAGAAGTCTGCTGCTACTACAACGTGGCTGCACCACATCTTCCTCCTGGCTGGCAGCAGGATGGATTGGTCACTCCAGTTCAGCCCAGGTGGTGCCCTGGCCTGGGGCTGGCAGCAGCCTGGGCAGGAGGACAGGCATGTCCCTGTGCAGGAAGGAAACATGATGCGTCCCTTTTCCAGCACATGAAATGTCAGTAGGTTGCAAGAGCCCTGTAGGTGTTGTGATTTTAGGAGTGGGAGGAAAAAGGTAACCACAAATTCTATGAGAGCTGAAGAAATAGAGAAGAGAGGACTGAGCTGTCAACAGGGGGTAGCAAATGGTGATTTCCTCTTGTCCTTTGAGGCCCTCCCTGCTCTTATCACATGTTGCCGCAACTGATTTCCAAGCAGTCAGTTCCTTCTCGTCATCAATTTAAATTCAGAAGGAATACAAATAATTTATAATAAGTAAAGATCAAATAAAGAACCTAAATTCAAGGAAGACAAGAAAGGCACACAGCTATGAGGGTTTATCAATTTTGACTGCCACACTAAACACTGCCCGTAGATGCACATATCTGACTTGAGTCAAAACCAACAAAACCTGCTAAATAACATCCTGGTGTTGGGAAATGGCCACTTCTTCCCCAGTGTGTGCCTTGTAAAATTTAAAGCCAGGGACACAGAGCAAGGGAAGGGAACAACTCTTAGCACTTTAAATCACTGTCACCACCTTTCCTGCTGCTCATCATTCATCTATATTTTGAACTTGCCATTTGGCATGGGTGGAAAAGGGCTACCAGTACCTCAGAGGAGCATGGAAGTACTTGGATGTGCAGTAGAGGGCAACAGATGGAGAAGTCAGCTGCCTCCCACTTACTTATTCCTTTCTCCATTGTCTGTTTACAGGGGTGTGCTTTCAAAAAACTTCCTTAAAATGAAGCATTTTGTGACTGTGAATGAAGCTAAACTGCACCTTAGAATAGCTTTTTCTGTTAGGTTAAACTGTGATGCAAAGAGAATGTATGATAGGCTGCTTAGATTGTGGGGCTTTCTGAAGGTGAGAAATGCAGGGCAGGAAACACTTGACATGTGCACTAATTCCTGTAGTACATCTAGTCTTTCAGTCTATCAGGTCTTGCAGGAACCCTGGTGCAAATAAGGCAGCTGTGCCCTTTCTGTGTGCCTCTAGGGAAAATTCCCCCAGGGTTTGCAAGAACCTGGTGGTTTTGGTGGCAGAATGCCAGAGTATGGAGTGTGTACAAAACAAATCTAAACCAAGGTGGGCTTATATATCTCCTATATCAGAAAGAATATATAAAATATATGTACATAAAAAAAGTAAAACAGTAGCCTAGCAACTTCTGGAAAACCTTTGTGACAGTCTAAGCAGACGTTATTTTCCTCACCAACCTGTAAAGGAGAATGCTTTACTGGCTGTCAGGAATGGGGCTAGTGGAGGGAGCTACAGTGAGGACCAACAGGCACCTGCTTTACCAGAGGACTGCTGGGAAAAACAGGTTTAGTATTCTGGGATGGTGGTCAGGGAAGCGGAAAAAGGCTGCTGTCCCCAGGTGAAGGGAATTATTGAGTAAGGGGCAGTTCCTTAGGATACAGAAGGCACTTCCACCTCTGTTCAAATCTTTTCTTTAAGTTTACTTTCCACATTTGTTTTTCCCCCAAATCCTACCTTTCACATTGTACTTAAATTCATTTGTGAACTAGCTGTGGAAGGAAAAGTAGAATATCAAAATCACAAGAAAAACTATATTCAAAATATCTACAATGAACTGAGTTGCCAGACGAATCCGCAAACCAAGTAGAGCAGATCATAAAGGCAAGGCCTGTCTAAAAATGCTCTTCAATAATCTGAGGTATTAACCAGCAAGATCACCAACAGCGCAGGGAGTTGATTGTACAAGGCATTTTCCTTTAAGAAGAAAAAAAGAGAGTAAGAGATAAAATTTCTACAATCAAAATTACTTGGAACTAAAATACTTCCTGGATTTCCTGATAAGGTAATATTTCAAACCAAAACCCTGAAATTAATAATCTAAATTACTAAGTTTCTCTTCTGTGTGAGGTGCGTAAGTGTTGCTAACAATTTCCTATCAGCATATCAGTTTAGGTGCTGCAGTTTCAGCTCTGCCTGAGAGAAACCTACAGGTTTCTGTGCAAAGATACACGCAGGTGAAGTGGATTTAACTCTTCTTCCTCAGGGCCTGACCTAGCTGAGCTGTGCTAAACGAGGAACAGCCAGCTCCCTCAATACTTCCTGAGAACATATTCAGTTATGGAAGGTGAAGCTGCTCACCCAGCTTTGTGAATCCCAGATAAAGACAGAATTACTACCAAACCAGCTCTCTAAGGAAGAGAAATGATTGGGAACACTACAGATATATTTCAGGTCATGAATTTAGGATCATGATGTGAATCAGCCAGCACTGCAGGTAACTAAATCAATGCAGATCCCTTTACAAACTGCCTTCCACACCTCTGTAGTAGAATTACTTTGAACGTAACTTCAGGCAAAAATAAAACAATTTAATCCACAACTGTTTGAGAGAGACTGATCTCATGTAGTAGCTCACGGTTCCAACAATATTTCAAAGCAATTGTTCTAATGGGAAGTAGAGAAAATCTATTCACTTTAAAGACAATATTTTAGTGAATGGCTTGATTTTTTTAGCTTCTTTCAAGGAAATGCTATCTACAAGCACTGCAATACAATAGGAGGTGAGATATAAGGAAATTTTTCTGAAAATATAACTATTTCCTGTTTGAAAATATTAGCTTTCATAGCAATTCCTAGTGGGTCTAATAGAAGAGTTTGAAGTTTCAATGCATTTTACTAAATATTCACCTGAGAAGCTCTAACAAAAGAGGAACTGTTTTTTTGCCACTGTCTAAGTATGAAAAATGCCAATCCAGATTAGAAGGGAAGTCAAATAGAAACCAAACCAACTCATACACAAAATCAGCAAACCTCAAAATAACGACAGTTATTTCTGATGAAACAATGTCTGTCATGAGCTTTAGAACACAAGCATGATGAAAACTGGTAAATGCTGAAGGCCCAAAAAAAGCCTGACCAGATCACAGTACTAAACAGTAAAGCATAAGCCAGACTTTGCCTTGAAAAGCTGAGGCAAACAGTGACAGGTAGGAAAACCTGCTAAGTGAACTGACTGGCCTTAATACCTGCTTGTGAACGAGGAGGAGTAAACACCAAGCTAAAACACATACTTGTGATGTAGAATACTGGGTTGTAAAACTCCTTTGCTTAGAGAGTTTTCAGCCAGAAAACTTAAAAAAGTTATATAACACATTAAACACTTTCCTGAGAATGTGTTAATAAACCTGATTAAGAAAAACGTTAAAACTAGAAGTGTTCCACCTACAGACCGAAACCCACCCACAGCAGCCACCGACCAAAGTCTGGCTTTTTCTAAGAAACTGATTGCATTAACTGCATACATGTAACAAAATCAGACAACTGTTCAGACCATGCAAAGCCCTGCACTTCATCTATTGCTTGTCCACATACTTCAGTTTGCTGCTTGCTGTTTGCACATTATCAGACTTAAAGGCACGTATCATTGCATTCTATTTTAGATACTAATTTTTTTAGATACTAATTTAAGGAGACCCTGAACAACATGGATTATAGAAAGCAACACATGAGGATGCCTGCCTAAGCATTTACCATAATGCCTTCCCTTCAGTGAGCAAAGAGCTAAGAAAACCCACAGTGGCACCACTGTACAAACACTGTACAGAGCTGTTTCTGCTGCTTGACCAGGATGTATTTTTCTGGTCAGTGCTATGTTTTTCAAGCTCACAGCACATCATTTAACATCTCAGATGTTCATGTTGTCTGTTTGTTTGCATAGACATTTTCAGTTCTAACATTAAACATACAAGGTGCTTCCCACTGCTCTGAAATATATTCCTGAAAACTATTTTCAAGCAACAATAGATACCATAAACTTATTCTCTGGAAGGTCTCCACTTAGTGATATGGAAAGGTCTTTTACATGGTAATAGGTTTTAAACCATAGATTTTAAGTAGTTCTTAAATGTAGTATTTAAGTTAATTACATGGGATGCTAAAGATATGAATATTCAATGACTGAAGAGAAGTGCATGTATACTACTAACACAGATGGAATCATCTGTGGAAACTACTTAGTTGGTATGAGTAACTTTTGTGTAAAAATAAAGGCATATATCCGGCAGCTCCTTCATAGAGAACATTTCTACTTTTCAGTTTTTCAGTAAAAAATTGTGATTAGGTGGTGATTTTTTTAAGAGATAAACAGTAAATATCCATTAGTTTCTGGTGGGATAGTTTGGGCAATTAGAAGGTATGATTAATGAAACTTTAGGAGATTCAAAAGTATTTTGGCTTTCTTCATGGTCCTCATATCATGGAAAGGGAGAACCACTCATGAAAACAGAAGGCCTGCTTGACGTGAATTCTGAACCAATGGAATTTGGAAGCACAACTCACCTGGCAGGGTTTTTTAAAGTGAATTCAGATACAGCCAGGAGTTGGGTGAAAGACTTTCAAGAAGCATTCAGGAATTCCTCACATTTTTTTTTAATTTTGCAATAAAAATTATTTTTGATGTTTTCATATATTTTCCCCATTCATAATAAAGGCACTGACATGACACAGGACTTCACAGCAGCTGGGAGCCTTTACTGTTAGCAATCAGCTGTACAGAGCTGTACAACTGTAGCTGCTTCTAGTTCTCACATACGCTCACATGCACTTCTCTCCACATTTCACATACCAAATGCCATTCAGCAAGATTTTCCTCAACCACAAGGAGAAAGTAAATTTATAAAGTAAGACTGTGAAAGTGTCTTCAGATCCTAAGAAACCACTGATTCCAGACTGCCTTTTGGAAAACACTGAGGCCTTTTAATTGAGATGGCACTGCTTAACAGCTCAGTTTTTACAGCTTTTTTTTTTATCTGCTGCTTGATAGCTCAGGTTTTACAGATTTTTATTTGCTGTTTTATCTTCCTAGATTTTCACAGCAGTAACAGCATACTGCCTGAAATACTGCAGAGAGAAATAAGGGAGTATGCTAATATCAGTAAGTCAGGTTTATCATTTGCTACACTGCAAATTATCCCATCTTCACTTAAATTCATTTAATACTATAAACTATAATGGTTAGAGACACAATGTAGACATTACAGCTTCTATTAGCTGTTTCTAGTGTAATTATCTACATTATTTTTCATTTGCCAACTTGTATACATTACTACATGAAATACCCTATAAGCTTTAGAGGTATAGAAATGAGAACAAAAAGATAGCCCCTCTACTCTGCTCTCGTCAGACCTCACTTGGAGTACTG